>WBNM01022697.1:0-11910 GCA_013399055.1 Ramphastos sulfuratus | reverse complement strand
CCTTACCATTCTATGATATTATATATCTTTATAAATATGACATATACACATATTATATATCTATATATATATACACACATATGACTGACATATACATATATATAAAATTTGTCTTTATAAAAGACAAATGTGAACTATTTTTGGAGGAAT
Source organism: Ramphastos sulfuratus (assembly GCA_013399055.1). Lineage (NCBI taxonomy): Eukaryota > Metazoa > Chordata > Aves > Piciformes > Ramphastidae > Ramphastos > Ramphastos sulfuratus. The sequence goes on along the minus strand of WBNM01022697.1, from coordinate 11,760 downwards.
CTGCCACTGTTCTGATTAGCTAGGACCATTGTGAAAATCAGCTGCAGTTCATAACTTATGCATCATGAGTCTGTCAGACTGGCTGCACTTGCATAGTGTCATCCCCAATGTATGAGCAGTGATTTGACTGGTGGTGTTCCAGGCTGGAGAGCCTTTGGAGCAGCACTGTTCTGAGTGCCACCACACTCTTTAGCACTGAACATGCTCGAAGTACTTATTGTGCAACCACACAAATTCAGTGAGTCTGCTTGAATTAACATAGTTACTCATGGTGGGAGCATTTCTGGGTTTGGGACTACACTGAGCCCAGACGTAGAATCATAGAATCATAGAATGGTAAGGTTGGAAGGGACCTCAAGGATCATCTAATTCCACCCCCCTGCCATAGGCAGGGACACCTCCCATTAGAACAGGTCACTCAAGGCCTCGTCCAACCTGGCCTTGAACCCCTCCAGGGAGGGAGCAGCCACAACCTCCCTGGGTAACCTGTCACAGTGCCTCACCACCCTCACTGTAAAGAGCTTCCTCCTAACATCCAGTCTAAATCTCCCCTCTGCTAGTTTAAACCCATTGCTCCTTGTCCTGTCATTGCAAGACCTTGTCAATAGTCCCTCCCCAGCCTTGTATTGCTGTCAGGCAGTGAACTTCCCAAAAGAAATGGAAAAGAAATGTGCCATTTAGGCCATTCTGTGTGTTCTCTGTATGCACTGGAAAGGAGGACAAAGCAATGCTTTTAACAGCTAATAGGAAGAGTATTTATTTGTTTTCTCTTTGTCCCTGCTAAGACACTCTGGACATGCCAGAGCTGAGAACCTTTAATTTATCACCTTCCTGTGCTTGGGGCTTTATTGCACTCATTGCTTAGGCTGATGCAGGTGGTCATCCCTTGCTTTGCACCTGTTTCTGCTGTTATTGATGGTTGCAGTTTACTTTTTTTTTTTTTGCTCTCCACCTATTTCTTAGACATAGAAATTGTTACTTCACTTTATTTCATTTGCATTCATCAGTCTTTTATGATTTTATTGCCACTTCTCTGCTGTGACTCTAAAGGAAGAGCAATATTTATTCCTTCTGCCTAGCAAGGTTTAGAATTTCTTCTCTGGGTTAGAATTGTTCTCTCTATATAATGCAACATCATCAATTGTTTACATGGTATTTACAAGCAGCAGAAACCTGATGCCTTTTAGGGTGTAATGTCTTCTTTCTTTCTCAAAGCCTCCTTTATGTTTCTACATAAAGCACTAAGTATCCTGGTGGTGTTAAAAAAAAAATATATGATTATCAGCACAACACAGGAAGAAAAAATGTCAGTCTAAAAATGGTTGCCCTTACTCAGCAAATCCCATCTCTGTATTCTGAATCATCTGATGGTAGTGACACAGAATGCTTCTAGTAATCTTTATTCTACCTGTTAGTAGAGCAGAGTCGATACAACTCTGAGAGCATAATCTGGATTTTAGTTTTACTCAGACATTTTGGTACGTACAGCTCCAGTCTGGAAACAAACTGATGCATGAGGAATTCAACTTTAATTATCAGCTATATGTTTTAGGGGCTCAGTTGTAGTTTCGACATCATAGAATCATAGAGTGATTTAGGATGGAAGGCACCTCAAAGCTCATCAAGTTCCGACCCCCCGCCATAGGCACGGACACCTCCCACTAGTACAGGTCACTCAAGGCCTCATCCTGCCTGGCCTTGAACCCCTCCAGGGAGGGAGCAGCCACAACCTCCCTGGGCAACCTGTGCCAGTGTCTCACCACCCTCACTGTAAAGAACTTCCTCCTAACATCCAGTCTAAATCTCCCCTCTGCCAGTTTAAACCCATTACTGCTGTCATTACAAGACCTTGTCAATAGTCCCTCCCCAGCCTTCCTGTAGCCCCCTTCAGCTACAGGAGGGGCTGTACAGAAGGCTACTCCAAGATCTCCTGGAAGCCTGCTCTTCTCCAGGCTGCAGAGTCCCAACTCTCTCAGCCTGTCCCCATAGCAAAGCTGCTGCAGCCCTCTGAGCATCTTCATGCCCTCCTCTGGACTCACTCCAACAGTTCCATGTCCTTCCTGTGCTGGGGTCTCCAGAACTCCACAGAGTACTCCAGGTGGGGTCTGAGAGATCAGATTGAAGGGGTAGAATCCCCTCCCTTACCCTGCTGGCCACACTGCTCTTGCTGCAGTCCACTCTCTGGGCTGCATGCACACACTGCCAGCTCATGTTGAGCTTTTCATCAACCAAGATCCTCAGGCCTGCTCTCCAGCCATTCACCACCCAGTCTGTATTTGTGCTTGGGATTGCATGACTTTGGTATCTCAGGAACTGAAATCCCTTTACATGTTCACATCAGTGGGATGTTACAGTGTTTTTCTTTATTGACAGTGATGATATTCATATACTGAATGCATGGTGCTTAAAAATAACTCACACAGGTATCCTCAAAACAGAAATTGTGTAGTGGATATTAACAAGAAGGGTTAAGGTATAGATTCTTGTTAAATTACCCTGAATGAGGTAGTACCAAGTTCCAGCCATTCTCAGACTAATACATGAAGGGTAAAATTAAATTTTTATTGCAACTAATATGCTAATGTGTAAATTAAGGTCATAAAATGAAAGGGAGTATAAAGAAACAAACTGATCAGCTTGATATTAAATTTTTTAATGCTTAAAGTTACAGCCTGAAGACTCCGAGGGATTTTCAGAGACGGAATGTGAGCCGCTTGCATTTTCATGAGGCCAACTTTAAAATAATGTCCCTCCTGATTAGTGCAGTGAGCATCATTGCATTTAATTGGCTAATGACCTCTGCTTAGTGAATGTTATAAACCAGAGTGAAATTTGAAAAGAGGTACAATAGCAAGCTGCAGTAATCATGTTTCTATCGGTATTGCCAATTGAAGATCATGAATGATAAACATTAAATCACAACATGTAAACAGTATTTTCCCTGCAGAATTTAGGCTCAGACTGATCACTTGTCTCTCCTAATATGATTTGTCCTGGCTATTGAAAACAAGGACTCCTCCCTCCCCCAATATCTCTTCTAATGTAATTAGCATCTAGTCAATAATGTTCAGCATTTCATTTTACCGCTTTAATTAACAAATTCAATTTGTTCAAACCGCTGTGAAAACAAATTAAAAGCCCAGTGAATAAAAACCTCTAGTGCCAGAGATGTCTAAGGTGTTCACCAACTCTTCCTCTCTAAATGACCATCTTTTGTGTTTCCTTCTCCTGTGAGAGCAACTGGGACTGTCAAAACTTGTTCTGATTATTGTCGCGCCAAAATAAGTTCGGATTTGTCGTGGCGACATCCATCTGAATTTGTAATACTGAAAGAGATGTTTTCACACTCAAAATCCCAAGCCCAAGGAACAAAGTAAGGCTGTCTTGTCATAGTGCATAAACTGTGAATGTCAAACATTTAAGCTTTTCCAGAGGTTCATTATTGTCCTTCAGCTTGCCCTTTGCTGTGGCTTTCTCCCAGTCCACACCGACAAGTTGCAACAGGTTTATTTTGGCTTAAGCGTGGCAGAGTCTGTCCTAGCCACAGACAGTGGCCAGCAGTCTGTATGTGGCCAGCACAGGGCTGCTCCTTTCTTGCTGTAGCCTTTAGAGTCTCCCGAGGCTGCAGCACGGGGTACCCATGCTGGTCTCACACCTCTCTGGCACCACCTGCCTGTGCCCAGGAAACCACCCAGGCTGCCAGAGCTTCTGTGTTCAACGTTGTCTCGATTTCTTTCTAATTTTTTCCCCACCATTTTCTTCTGTAGATGAGAGAGCATTTACTATATAAACATTGGCAGAGCTCTGGAAAGGTTGAAACAATACAGATCTGGTTTAATAACTACTGTAAATGTCCCACAAACTTGGTCAACAGACCGCTGTGTATTTATATGCATGATAAACACAAACACACCCAGCCCCGTATGGCTGTTTGGAGGTCAGCCTTCCCTTCCCACAGAAGGTCACTGGCAACTGTGGGCTTCCTGCCAACGTGCAGCATTTAGCTTTGCAATATTCATGCAATGGGTTTTTAATATTTACAGCTTTAGATTTGACACAAGCTCTCCTTATGTATTCTGATTGCTTTGGCTTTTTATAAGACCTTCCTGAGGTGGCTGTTTGAGGAAAAAAAACATTTAGGAGAGTAAGTGGTAGCTACTGAGCAGGGCTGGGGCTGGAAATCAGGGATGCTGAGGTGAGCATCACACCTCCACCAGTCAGAGGGACCTCAAGGAAATGTGTTGTTTGAGATTTGCTTTGCAGATTGATGTGGAAGCAATGGACTGTGCACACTGGCTCCCTCCAACATTGCTTTGTTTGGATGCTGTTGTGAGTAACAACAATGCCAAGTTCTAGAGCCCCTATTGCAAGAGGGATGTGGACATGCTGGAATGTGTCCAGAGAAGGGCCACGAGGATGCTCAGAGGGCTGGAGCACCTCTGCTAGGAGGACAGACTGAAAGAGTTGGGATTGTTCAGTCTGGTGAAGAGGAGGCTCCAAGGTGACCTTATTGTGGCCTTCCAGTATCTGAAGGGGGCCTACAGAAAAGCTGAGGAGGGACTATTTAGGCTATCAGGTAGTGACAGGGCTAGGGGGAATGGAGCAAAGCTGGAGGTGGGGAGATTCAGACTGGCTGTGAGGAGGAAGTTCTTCAGCATGAGGGTGGTGAGAGCCTGGTAGGGGTTGCCCAGGGAGGTGGTTGAGGTCCCATCCCTGGAGGTGTTTAAGGTCAGGCTGGATGAGGCTGTGGCCAGCCTGATCTAGGATAGGGTGTCCCTGCCCATGGCAGGGGGGTTGGAACTAGCTGATCCTTGTGGTCCCTTCCAACCATGACTGATTCTATCAGGTGGTGAGTTTTCCCTCATCCAGAGCTCTAATTTGAATGTCTCTCCTTTATCCTTCTCTGTATAACCTGTCTAAATGCAGCTCACTTTGAGAAATGCAGTTAAATTTGGCTGGTGTGTGCAATGGTGTGGAGAAAACTGCAGGATTAGAGGAAATTTTAACATAAACTCCCTTCTTTAGGAAACCAGGCCATGTTTCCCTTTGTTGAACCCTGTAGATGATTTGCTGTTTCAGTTTGAGAATATGGAGCCTTTATGATTCCACTTTTAGGTCCTCTGAAGTTCTTGCAACTGCACTTGAACATCACATTTGACTTTTTTTTTTAATTTTAAATGATCACTTCTAAAGTGATCATAATCATAGAATCATAGAATGGTAAGGTTGGAAGGGACCTCAAGGATCATCTAGTTCCAACCCTCTGCCATAGACAGGGACAATAATAATAATGATCATAAAGCTACAACTTTACCTGTTTCACCACTTCACAAGGAAAAAAAAAAAAAGTAGTATTGACTTCAAGCTGAAGTCTTGTAGGAGGTAAATAATAATAATAATAATGATGATCATAATGCTACAACTTTACCTGTTTCACCACTTCACAAGAAAAAAACAAAAAAAAAGTAGTGTTGACTTCAAGCTGAAGTCCTGGAGGAGGTTAATAATAATAATAATAATAATAATAATAATAAAGCTACAACTTTACCTATTTCACCACTTCACAAGGAANAATAATAATAATAATAATAAAGCTACAACTTTACCTATTTCACCACTTCACAAGGAAAAAAAAAAAATAGTGTTGACTTCAAACAGAAGTCCTTGAGGAGGTAAACCACTAAACTCTCAGATCTTCAAGTGGATGAGAATGTAAAGTTAAAAGCATCATCATGTATTAATGTAAACAAATGGATGCAGAGCTTTCTGAGGCCCTCAAATGGGAGTGCTTAGAAAACTCCCAAATTTGTATTGGTTCTGAGGCCCTCAAATGGGAGTGCTTAGAAAACTCCCAAATTCACATTGGCCACAAATTTCTCCACAGTGCAGTCACCAATCCTTGCCTTTAATGTTAAATTGCCACTGTAATATTTAGTGACACATACTGGTGGTGTTGCCTGAGTAAATCTGTGTCTGAGATGATTGCATCTTTGCTCAGATATGTATAGCTTATGTCTGTCTGTCTCTCTCGGTTTCTTTTCTTTTCTCCTTTTTTTTTTTTCCCCCCTCCAAATGTAACCACATGCCAAGTGGTATAAATTATCCAACCATCTGTCCCCCTTCTTCAAAACCCTGAGGGAAAATAGATCTGAAGTGTAGCTCACTTTCACCAAAAATGCCAATCGTGATAGATCCTCACTTTTGCATCCGCTCACTTTATAACTGGCGGGAAATACCATAACCTTAATTTTTTTTAGTAGCTAATTTGGACCTTTTAATTAGCAGGTGTCCAGTTTTACCTCTGTTCAGCCATGGCGGCAGCTCCGGGACCTTCTGGTATTTTTTTTCACCTCTGACCAGTAGAGGAGCTCCCCCTGCTTGTTACTCCTACAGTGGTTGAACTGTTCACATTTCCCTGAGACTTTCAGATTTAAATAATTTCATCTAATTATATACTCTCCCCCCTCCCCCCTTAATTTTCTGTCTTGTAAAATAATAATAAGGAAAGTGATTTTGCGCATGAGTCGATTTGCAAATCAAGCAGCCTTTACGTTATTTCCCTGTCTGCTGATTTTCTGCACTGAGTAGCACTGTCTCACATATATGTTTCCCCTACACTGTCTCTCTGACTTGTCAGCTGAAGCTGAAATGCTAATTGAAATGGAATCGGCTTGTCAGTGTGTTGCCATTGTGCTGCTCTCCTTCTGGTATGCTTAGCTGGTGTGTTCGCTGAGAGTTAGGAGCCTTTATGTTGAAGGATCAAAAGTGCAGGTGAGATTCTCTTCTTTCTTACTGCTGCTCTCACGTTGTGCAATGAGTCAAACTCGCTGAACCTTGTAGTCCTGTGCAGACTTACTGTACTGGAGGCATCCTCCCAAGTCATGTTTATAAATGAGACTTGGGCTTAACTATTTCCGAATATGGAGGACGAACGGTAGTGAAGGCAGCTGATCCTGGGACAGTTCTGAAGTCCTGGAAGCTTCTTTTTACACAGAATCACAGAATGTTAGAGGCTGGAAGGGACCTCCAGAGATCATCCAGTCCAACCCCCCTGCCAAAACAGGATCACCCAGGGGAGTCCACACAGGAATGCATCCAGGTGGGTTTGGAAACTCTCCAGAGAAGGAGACTCCACAACCTCTCTGGGTAGCCTATTCCAGGGCTCTGGCACCCTCACTCTAGGGAAGTTTCTCCTGATGTGGAGCTGAAATCTTCTCTGTTCCAGTTTGTATCCACTGCTCCTTGGCTTACCGCTGTGCACCACCCAAAAGAGCTTGGCCTTCTCCACTTGACACCCACCCCTCAAATATTTGTACACATTGCTCAGATCCCCTCTCAGTCTTCTCTTCTCCAGACTAAATAGCCCCAGGGCTCTCAGTCTCTCTTTGTAGAGGACATCACAGAACAATTTATTACAAGGAAGAAAAAATTAAAAAAAAAAAAAAAAAATCACTTTTTAGCTTGGGTTGTTATTAAATGGGGAACTTGTCAGCTTTGCTTCCACATTGGTCACTAATGTATTGCACCTTCTTCTGATTTGAAAAGATAAAGAGAATCAAAGCTGAGATTATGAGAGGTCCTTCCAAAAAGATACTTAGCCCTGGTGGGATGATGAGTTATAGATTATCACTGGAGCTCCATGGCTAAGGTGACTGAACTACATAGTCTTCCACACCTCATACATGTAAAATCTTTTATCTTTCAATGGGATCCATATGACTCTCATACCAGTCTTCAAAATTTATAGAGGGTTGAAAAGTGTCTATCTTACATTTGGGAACTCACATTCTACTGCTTTATAAAGGTATGCGGGAACAGGACAAGAGGCAATGGTTTTAAACTAGAGTAGGGGAGATTTAGATTGGACATTAGGAAGAAGTTCTTCACCATGAGGGTGGTGGAACACTTGGAACAGGTTGCCCAGGGAGGTGATGGAGGCCCCATCCCTGGAGACATTCAAAATCAGGCTTGATAGGGCTCTAAGCAACCTGAGCTAGTTGGAGGTGTCCCTGCTCACTGCAAGGGGCAATATGCCCGTTGAAGTGCCCTTCCAACCCAATGCATTTTATGTTTCTTGTATCAGTTCAGGAAGAAATTAAAACAAATAATTTATTTCCACTCCTTAGTAATAGCACTTGTATTAGGTGAGGGCTTTTTGACTGGGATCATAGCCAATACTTCTTCATTGTTGTGCTAATTTTATGTAGCAGTCCATGAATAATACACCAACAACAGTACACACCAGAATTTGCTGTGATCAGTAAGATCTGCCCTGGCTGAACCCAAAGGTCTTAATAAATCCTGTAACTCTGGCTTGTCCCCAGGATGTGCATCCCAGCCAGAGTTTTCATCAGTTTGAAGTTCACCTATTCACATTCCTGTGTGACTACATTTATGCCTACAGACATCAAGTGAAGTATTATTGGAGTTGTGCACAGGAATACATACTTAGATGTTTTTTGAACTTCACTTCTGTTAAATTGACACTGTGATAGGAGCCCAGTCATGATAAAGACAAGCATATAAGCAGGCGTAGAGAAATTCATACGGGGTTTGCTATGTGAACCTATGGTATCCTTTGAAATGATTTCCTTTGACTCTGTAGAAAGTAGGTTAGCTGGAACTGTTTACCTTGCTGCAGAAAGAATTTTCAGATATCAATTTTTAGTAAAAATGTGGTCTTTCAGCTTATCTCAGTGTGACAGCTCTTCCATTTCAGACAGATTAAGATCTTTTCCAGAGTATGCCGGATTGGTGGCTATCCAAGCATATGTCATTAGGCAAAAATGAAGGATAGATACTGAAAGATGTATTTTAGCACTCAGGTATTTGATGTTCTTTTCTAAAGAGAGCCTGGTTTGGAAATACATTTTATATGTTAACTAACCACATGCAGTTATTCTGTCAGTAGAACTATTTAACCCTGGTATCCCATATATCTGTCTCCCGTGTCTGCTAACCCTACCGTGATAACCTTAATTCTTTCTCTTTCCCTCAAATGTGATTTGTGAAGAAGAAAACAAACTGTGGCTTGCCTTGAGTTTTATGTTCATGATGACTATCAGGTGCTGTTGCTAAATAAAAGATATGGAAAATGTAGACCTTGATGTCAGAGGGATATGGTGCTGGATCTCTGCCTTCACCAGCCTCCAGACCTCAGGAGGAAATGGACAATTACTGAGACTTAAGTTCTTTCAAATCATCAGGTCCAGATGATGTTTCAAAAGCAATCATCAAATTCAGAAGCAATTTCATGTGATCTGGATTATGGTGGTGGATGAACTGATAATTTTACCCCACTTGCACAGAAGGTCAGCATTTCCTTCAAAGCTATGAGTTCCAGAGTTATGATGTAATTGGCATCACTGAGACATGGTGGGATGCATCCCATGATTGGAATGTAGGGATAGATGGCTATAGACTCTTCAGGAAGGACAGGCAGGGGAGAAGGGGAGGGGGTGTTGCCCTCTACATCAAGGATAGACTAGAGGCCATGGAGCTCCACCTGGGGATGTCCAACGCAGAAACAGAGTTTGTGGGTAAAAGTTAAAGGGAAGCCACAGGAAGGTGATTTCGTAGTAGGAGTCTGCTACAGACCTCCTGATCAGGAAAGTGAAGTGGATGAGGCTTTCTACAAACAAATAGGAGAAGCTTCACATTCACAGGTCTTAGTCCTCATGGGGGACTTCAACAACCTCAACATCTGTTGGAAGGACAACACAGCAGAGCACCAGCAATCTAAGAGGTTCCTGGAACGCATTGATGATAACTTATGGGTTTAAACTGGCAGAGGGAAGATTTAGACTAGATGTTAGGAGGAAGTTCTTTACAGTGAGGGTAGTGAGGCACTGGAACACATTGCCCAGGGAGGTTGTGGCTGCTCCCTCCCTGGAGGTGTTCAAGGCCAGGTTGGATGAGGCATTGAGTAACCTGTGCTAGTGGAGGGTGTCCCTGCCTATGGCAGGGGGTTGGAACTAGATGATCCTTGAGGTCTCCTTCCAACCTTACCATTCTATGATTCTATATTTAAAGCTTTCCCCAAGAGTTAGTCTAGCAAGATGTTTAGAATCTTTTTGCCTTCAGTTTGCTATCTGTAAAACAAAGATAATGGTACACCTCAAAGGTGTATTGTCAGGCTTAATCCCTTAATTTTTATAAAGTTACTTTCAGCTTCTGAGACAGAAGGTACTAAAGCAGTGCAAAGTATTATTCATACTATTATTATTTTATGAGTCATGCCAAGATGTTTCTTCTTCTTCATAAGAATTCCAATAAGATCTCATTTCTTTATTGCACAGAGATGATGTTTTAAGTTTTCATATTTCCTCAGGAATGAACTAGAGTTGTTGAATTGTCCAATACATTTTAAAGAAACTGGTTTAATGTCCAATTCCTTTTTTGTTCTTAACCCTGTCAATAAATAACTCTAATCTGACAGACTGCCAAAGATTGATACCTACCAATTAACTGTAGTTTGTAATGTCAACTTGATAGTTTTTTGCATTTCTGCAAGCTTGGGCTAATAACCACTGTGCTGAAGCTGAATAATGTATGAATTTTGTGGTCTTCTAACTTTGGAGAGATCTGCAATAATACATTAAAAAAAAATAGAGAGAGAGAGGGGAAGGGAGGGGGGGGGAGAGAGAGAGAGAACAGATTATCTCTAATTGCCATTTTATGAAGGCATCCATTCTAATAACCTCAACCTGTGTAGGAAATGACACAACAGGTGTGTTAGATGGATAAACAAGGGCAGCTGAGGGGTTGTACGGGCAAGATGATATTTCACAACCAAATACATTAGCATAAATGCAGAAATCTTAGCTTGCTGCTTGCCTAACCAGTGCCAGATTGGAGTGACTTGTAGTTATCACTCAGAGGCAGAAGAAGGTGTTAAGAACATGTTTAAATGAGAAGATGATGGCAGCTCTACAAATTTTGACAGTCAGTTTATCTGAGGCACAAGTTCCTTGCTCTTTGTTCTTCACCAGTTCCCAAAGGGCTTGATTTTCTGAAGTGCTGAGCACTTGCAGCTTCTATTGACTTTGAGTGGAGTTCTAAGTGTTTTGCACTTGTGGAAATCATGCCCAACTGGATTAGCACAAAGAGGTTTTTCTTTCCACGTCAGCCAGAAATCTCTTGTCTTCCTACCTGACTTGTCCAGCAAGACACAGTTACTGTTTCCTAACAGGCAAAATTGTATTATTCTATCATGTATTTCAGTTTGTCACTGTCTTAGTGAATGTGTGGACTTCATTATGCATTTGTACCATTTGTCACAGAGTCAAAGAAATAAGAGATGGAAAAGGCTTGCTAGGTCAGCTACACTCCCATGTCTCCAGCAGTACAGCATTGTTCATTTCAGTGTTTTCTTGTGTTTTGTGCCTCCATAATACTGGAGACTTCCTCGACTGAGGCTGTCATGATGAAGGCTGCACAAGGGCTCACCTTTCTTTCAAAAATAATGCATATCTTGGGAAAGAAAGCAGAAGATTTTAATTCCTCCCTCCAAATTGAGAGAAGTGTTCCCTTTATTCCACAGGCAGTTCTTTTCATATCATCATCAGAGGCAACTGCTGTCATTAGAAATAGGGATATAAGTACAGGATTTGTTTAGTTTGTTTTGTTTTGCTTTTTAAATTATATTTTTATTTTACAGAAGAGGAATGGGAAACAAAGATGATCTTTGTCTTTATTTCTGCTCTTTTGCTGTTTCATGGCCTCTCTCTCTCATGATGGGTGCCCATGCAGCCCAGACAG
>WBNM01022684.1:0-16205 GCA_013399055.1 Ramphastos sulfuratus | reverse complement strand
GGTTGCCCAAGGAGGTGTTTGGGCCCCTATCCCAGGAGATATTCAAGGTGAGCTTGTCAAGGCTCTGAGCAACCTAATCTAGTCGAGGATGCCCCTGCTGACTGCAGGGTGTGTGTGTGTGTGTGAGGGACTAGATGACCTTTGGAGATCCCTTCCAGACCAGCCTATTCTATGATTCTATGCCTGAACTTCACTTGGATCTGGATACTTGCCACTCTTAAGTTTCTTACCAGGTTTCCTACATGGCACAGAGCATGACTCAAACTTACTCAGTATTTAATTCCATTTCAAAACTTCACAGGTTTTTGCAGGTTTCTCTTACAATATGCATAGTGAAAACCTAGAGATTGTGTTAGTGCCATCCTGAACATTCCTGTCTTTTTATGACTAAATTCTAGGAAAGGGCAGATTTTAAAACTGGTGTTTCATCACAGTATCACCAAGGTTGGAAGAGACCTCAAAGATCATCAAGTCCAACCCGACACCACAGACCTCAAGACTAGACCATGGCACCAAGTGCCACGTCCAAACCTGCCTTGAACACCTCCAGGGACGGTGACTCCACCACCTCCCTGGGCAGCCCATTCCAGTGGGGAATGACTCTCTCAGGGAAGAACTTTCTCCTCACCTCCAGCCTAATCTTCCCCTGGCACAGCTTGAGACTATGTCCTCTTGTTCTGGTGCTGGTTGCCTGAGAGAAGAAAGCAACCTCCTCCTGGCCACAACCCCCCTTCAGGTAGTTGTGGACAGCAATAAGGTTCATGGTACATCTCTGTGCATCACTACTGAAGATGAGCTCTGTGCAGTGATGTTTGCATACTCTTAGTGTCCTAGCCACGCAAGAAATCCAAGACAGGGTAACAGCTTGAACTAAAATTCCCAAACCAAGGCTGTGATGCCACTTTCCAGCTCTTCCTGATTGCAAAAGTGTCAGGGGAAAACTGACTGGCCTTTAGCATTTGATGGCCCTATAAAAATTACACTCAGCATGGCTTCACCAAGGGCAAATCCTGCCTGACAAACCTGAAAAGTCCCTTCCCAGCTTTTTTGTAACTCCCTTCAGATACTTAAAGGCCACAGGAAGATCACCTTGGAGCCTTCTCCTCTCCAGACTGCACAGCCCTAACCCTTTTAATCTGTTTTCACAGCAGAGCAGCTCCAGCCCTCTGAGCATCCTCATGGTTGTTGTGGTAGGCCTAAACAGGCCAAATTAGGCTTGTACATATCCTGGCTTACCCAGGCATGTTTTTCTGCTCTCCCTCCTTCTGTTTTGGGGAGAGCAACCGCAGGAAAAGGGACAAAGAACCTGGCGCCACTAAGTCTGGGGTCAGCCCAGCAACTGTGGTAAACAGGGTGCACATGGTTGCCTTATGCAAGGCTCGTAATCTGCCCAAAAAAAGGGTAAAGCAAGCCTATGGCTTCACCCAATATGGCCAAATCTTGGCTAACTGCCATGTCATGTCCAAAGGGCCCATTGATCTTTGGGTTGTGTTGGATAAATAAGAGGAGCGGGGAACACAGGGTGCGTGCCTTTCACCATTACAAGGTGTGTCTGCTTGCATCCATGCCTGCTACCTCCATGCATTTGGCCTGCACAGCCAGCATGATACCGTGCCCAGACTGCACACCGAGACAAGAGATCCTGCCTGCATATGAGAGCCTGCTCCCAAGGAAAGTCAGGACCAGGTCAGAGATCATCTCTCCTTTTTCCAGTGCTCAGAAGCCTGGAGAAACTCTTAAGCCTGAAGACAGCTACTGACAGCAACCCCACCACGAGCCTTGGCTACTGTCAGGCAATACCTCTTACGAGTAAATATCAAAGCCTCTTGTAATTATTGATTGCCTTCTGCCATAAGCAGAAAGCTGCTCCTTGTGTCCATCTAGTGAGCAAGCGGCGTACTGGCCGCTAGCGGCATACTGACCACAAAGCCTTCTCTTCCAGTTTTAATTCGAGTTTAGTTAATGTATATATTTAATAGTTATTTCCAGATCCTGTTATAACCTGTGTATAGTTTCCATAATGTTGCAAAGAGCCTGTTATTATTAAATGGTGATCTGGGTGATGTGAGTTCCGATTATTTAATATTAATAAACTATATATTAATATTTTAAAAATATCGTCTCGCAGTAGCTAATTACCCCTTCCGCCACAATGGTCCTTCTCTGGACACGCTCCAGCATCTCCACATCCCTTTTGTCCCAGGGGCTCCAGAACTGGATGTAGTACTCTAGGTGGCCTGGTGGCCTCCTGTGAACAGGTCACAACATCAACAGCTGAGAGGCAAGCAACTGATAGCATTTACCTGGACCTGAGCAAAGCCTTTGGCACTGTCTAGATTCTAACTTGAAGAGAGCACGCATTATATATGAAAATGAGGAGAATTCTGCCCATTATTTAGCTACCAGGAAGACAAAAAAAGCTATTTCAATTAAGCTCAAATTTAAGCAAAAAACCAGGATCCAAGAATTCAGAACTGCATGTACAGAAGAGGCAGGAGATCTGCTGCTCTCTGCATTCCAAGCATGACTGAATCTATTAAAAAAAATAGATATCCATGGTTGGTGGGGTGGGAATACTTGTTATATTTACATGGGTTCTCTGCCACAGAATATTTTACAGAACTTGTGCTGTATATGTAGCTGCTTGAAGATATGTTATTTAATTCAGCAACAAACTGGGGCTAGACTTTGCATGATAAATGCTATGGCAACCGAGCCGCGTTGTGTGGAATATCTTTGTAGATTAAAGCGCTTTGGCTCAGGCGTGGCAGCTCATGCAAATGGCTGCTAACAAACATGCACACACAATCAACATTTTGTGGCTCTGAGTCACATTCTTTGTTAGCTCTCACCCTTGGAAATATTTATTTTCCTGACCATCCGTATGCATAACACATGCGTAAACATGCACACATATACGCGAGCATGTGTGAGAATACTCAGAGGGAGGAATGTGGATTTTTGTGCTCCTCTACTCATTTAGAAGACTATCTTATGTTATTTTGACATATGTAAATGCAAAGATTAAGACTATGGAACGTTGCACTGGCAGGAAAAAATTAAATGTGAGTCTCCCTGTAAATCATTCTAGGTTAAACATTTCTGCTTGCTCATTCAATATATGCTTAGTCTGTTAAACTGCTTCACTAATCTAATTACAAGTTACTTTTTCTCTTTTTTTATTAGCTTTTGTACATAATGAAAAATAAATGGCACATGGCTAAGAGCTGGCTTCCATACCTGACTTACTAATATAAAATAATGTGCTTTTTCTTCTTAATTAAAAATTAGCATATATCTTTACAATAGGAATGTGTTAAATATAACTTCACAGCAGCAAAGTTTGAGAATTTTTGTTTTGGAACATAATGTCACTCCAAAGAGAAAAAAAGATATGACCCTTATTCCTAAAACATTTTCCCATAGGTGAGTGGGAGAGTAGAGAAAGTGGGGGAAAAAAACCCACAAACACAAATAGCCCCAAACTTCTGTGACAGAATTACATGTTCAATCTTTTCTTTATTTTCTGGCTTTGGATCATCTATTTTTATGCTTAAAGAGTAGGGGAGATTTAAATTAGATGTTAGGAAGAAGTTCTTCCCAGTGAGGGTGGTGAGGCACTGTCACAGGTTACCCAGGGAGGTTGCGGATGCTTGCTCCCTGGAGGTGTTCAAGGCCAGGTTGGATGAGGTTTTGAGTGACCTGTGCTAGTGGGAGATGTCCCTGCCTGTGGCAGGGGGTTGGACCTAGATGACCCTTGAGGTCCCTTCCAACCTAAACCATTCTGTTTCTATGAGTTTAAGGTGGTGGTTACTGTTCAAGCATTTCTTTTTATACAACCTTGATACCTTTCTACACTCAGGCCTTTCTGCATACATGCCTAACTATCCCTCCTTAACAAGTGGAACTGCAGTCCAAACAGCTGACATGAAGAAGTGGGAGACTGGTGGGGAATGCCCATATGCATCTGTGGAAGAGCTTTAGAGGAACTACTTCAGGGTCCAGAAGGCTCTTCCAAAGGAATTTGTTGTCAAGAGGAAATTAGCATCTGGTTCCTCATTTAAACAACGTAAAAGCAGAAGCAGAGAGAACTTGGTATCCTCATTTATGAAGTTCAGCCACTGGATCCAATCCTTCATCAGCAACAGCTCAGGAAAAAAGGTTTTGGTTCCTGCAAGGCTCAGGTTCAGAAAAGCTGCTGTGGAATGATGTGGTGCCTGAAAAGCAAGTGCCTTCTCTGGACTTGAGATTTGCAATCCTGTTTTAGGACTCTGAAGTTTCTTTGGTGTTAAATGAAGGGGAGCCAGACTCCTCAGCTGGGATTCACAGGGAACAGCATACATACTGAGGGAGTCCTTAAATCAGCTGAGAGGGAATGAGAGTGAAGAGTCATTTTTTTGGAGACTGTGGTTTTACAGTCACTTTGTTCTAACATCCATCCATGTACATGTAGACAGGGGCAACCCCCCTTTTCCTCATGTCCTCCTAATGCTGCTCAATCCCTTTTTTTTTTTTTCCTAATTTAAGAAGCACAAGTGTAAGATTGGAGAAAGACATTATTCAGATGGAAACACTCTCTTTTTCTTGCTGTTGGATGAAGGAACTGAAGTCATGGCTCCACCCGAGGTGATGAGCAGCTGAGGACTCTGGTGATGAAAGCAAGACTATCTCTCTCCTTCCCGTGGAAACCAGACTATTCTGAGTAGTTTTATCACCTTCAATAGTCATGCCAGCAAAGAAATAAACTAATCCTTCAAGATGAATTTCACCTTTATATAACTGAAAGTAAGACAGGTGGTCTAGCTAATCATCTGTGCTAGCCACCTTAACCTTACAGTCAAAAGAGGAAAGAAAAAAAAACCTTTGCAGATGGTGTTGCATTCTTTGTCTCCTGCATTTCAGGATGGGATGAATCAATGTTTAGAGCTGTGTCTTTCTAGTGATTGTTTAATTCAGGTTAAATCCTTGCTAAAAGTGCAAGTGCAACTAGAGCAAATATGTTGAAAACCTACACACATTCAGGCATGCTGAGTCAAATATAAATAGTGGGTAAAATGGTGGGAGAGGTATTTAAATGGTTCAGAAGAATAAATGCAGTTGCTCCTGAAATGCTACATCATTTTTCATGGTATCTGAGGCAGCTAGGGAAAAGTTACCACAGGTGTGCTTATGTATGTAGATCACAGAATTAACCAGGTTGGAAAAGACCTTTGTGATCATTGAGTCCAATCTATAACACTTGAGTGTGTCCAACACTTCTGATCATGACATGGGTATGTTCAGACAATATAACTACTGCACATAGCAAAGCAAGATCTACATACCTGAGAGAGCTGTAAATATCCTGAGGATGCTCAAGAAGGAAATTAGATTGGAGATATCACCCATGTGATTGAAGGAAGTACAACAGACAAGCTTGCAGATGCCAGGGATTTAGAAGCTTTTTGTTGGCCTAGCTTCCCAAGTTGTGCCCTTAATTACAAGCCTTCATGTAATACCTTCAGGTATGAAACAGATAATCCTTTGAGAAGTGCAATCTGTTCAAGCGAACTCTATATAAACTGCCTATTCAGTGAGTTGGAAGATGTCAACATCCTCCTGCAAACACAAAAAATAACAGGTATAAGAAGAAATATGTTTATTTTGTTGCTTAAGTGAAGCACTTAACCAGTTAATTGTTTAGACTTTGGATATGTGCAAGGTATTTTGTGGCAAGTGGATCATTTCTCCTTAAAACAGAACAAAAAATCCCAACTGAAACTATGTTTGGCTCTCACGTTGTGGAAATTCCATAAGGTAACAAAAGTAGTGGAAAAAATCAATTTGTTGTGGCTTCTACAGCTTTATGCATGCTTTCCTCTTTTTGCTTCATTTAAACTGTCTTCAGACTGAAACAAGGGAGCCAGTTCACTACAAGTGGTCAACAGCTTTTGTGCTTGTTTATATTATTTACCACAGGAATACAATAAAAGTTCATGACCTACCTGACATAAATCTAGCTTACTAAAATGTTACATGTGTTTTCAACTGGGAAAGTTGCTGTTTGAGCTAATAATAGGTTTCTTTAGCTGAAATAAAGAAGTGGACTGGAACAAATCGACTGTCTGGGTGAAAACCTCAAATTTCTCCTATGTGTGGGTAGCTCACAAGCATAATAAAGAAGCAGAGCGTTAATGCTGAGTATATGAGGATGGTTTTGGCTTTACTCTTAGATCAAGGAATATCTGTTCATTTCCATGGTCTGACATAGACCTTGAAGTCTCTTCAGACATTTTCTTCATGCTTATTTGGAATCCTTTGAACTCCCTCTAAACCTGTTTTTCTGAGGCTAATGTCACCAGCTTAGTAAGAAAATCAGCAGTGAAGCAAGAGCCCTATGTAAGAGGATAATTCTTTACACGACCCTCTGCAAGCCTAGATCTGAAAGAGACAGAAAATTTATAGGTCTATGTAAAAGATCTTAAAATTGTTACAGTTGGACCTTTGACAACTGCATTCTTAGTGTGATGTGCTTCAAATGTCAAGTTTCTTTATATGTAATATTAATAATAGGCTGTTAAATTAAACATATTATAATCAATGCATTGTAATCATTATACCTCCATACATATTTACATGTGGTAATTAAATTCTGCTTCATATTTGTTAGTTTTGTTTTTTTCTTTTTTTTTTAATGGGGGCAATAGTACTTCATAAAAATTCATGTTATATTTCAGTGACTTTATAAAAAGAATCTGGCATGCAACTTTAATGTGACTTTGAGCTGGCACACTTAAACTTGAATTAACTTTAGCCTGTTTTTTGGAGTTCCAAGATAACCCTTGGTAATGGAGCCAGTGTATTCCACTCTGAAAAAAAGATTTGGGGTTGCCATGAACAACCATTGTCTCTACTCGAAATTTTAGGCTCTGATACACTGAGAATTAAGGTGGAATGATAGCTCCTGACATCTGCTCTTTGTGCCAAATTAATTCTAAAAAATAAAAATTAAAAGATAGAAACAAAACAAAGCAAAAAGAAAATTAAACCCTCTTACCTCAGTAGTTTAACCAAAACATTTCACCAGATATCTGCTGCTGAGAACACATTAAACATAGCCTTTTGCAAAGCTAAACAGGAGCAGAATATGAAGGAAGGCTTGATTTAAAGTATTTATAGTGATAATGAATCTATTTTCTCATCCTGAATTTACACCTTAAAAAAAAAAATCTCCAGAAAGGACATTCTGTTCATTTTAGGGGTCCAAGAATATATAAGGACCTTATAAGTTGCTGAGCTGGACCTTGTAAATCAAATGAGTGTGAGAACTCATTACCAGATGATGTGATGGGAATCAGCATAAACCATGCAGCTTCTGTCACTTTTTGGAATGATCCCATGTGCAGAATTTTCCCCAACTAACATGAAAAAGCAGCAAAGCAAGTGAGAATCCCTGACCTGCCCAATTTTATCACAGAAACACATATTTCCATCCACCACTCCTTCCAAACCAAAACACACTTACCGTTTTGCATCAAGCAGCCTCTGTCCTTAGTCAGGTCTTACTTTGTTTTATTGTTCCCAGAGATGACTTATTCCAATATTTCCTAGGTGAGAATCCAAATAAAGACTATTGGACCTATAAGGAGAACAGTACCAGTCGCAGACCCTCTTTTTTAGAGTATGGAAGCTCAGACAGATAAACCATGACCTGCACCTGTGAATGACAATTATTCTCTTTTAGAACTCTTTTGGCATTATTTATCAAGAAATGAAGATAGTTCTATTAGCACAGTTGTTTTTCTATGGGTCTTTCAAGTGATGAAGTGGGATACAATTAAAAAAAAATAAATTTAAAGAAATATCTTACACTGGGTCTTTGAGGTGATGAAGTGGGATACAATTAAAAAAATAAAGAAATATTTTATACATATTCTTTAAACTCATAGCCTATAATTCCATCTTTAAGCCTAATGGTTTAAACAGTTCAGTTTTCCATTATTCAATTCTTTATGCCATATCACTCTGTTGTTACCATATTTAGTTATTAATTCCAAGGGGGGGGGAAAAAAAAAAAAAGACAACTGCTAGCCCACCATAGTGCAATCCTTTCATTTCCAAATAGTGTACAGGAGGTAATATGCCGCTCTTGAAATTCTTTCTTTAATCCTTTCTTCTTTTAGAATACAGAGCCATGAAGATTTATCACAGTTCCATAGATTTCAAAAGGCGACTACGGCTTTGTGATTTCAATCCATAGGACCGTAAAGATGCTACTTTGCCAGAGCTGCATTGTACTTCTAAAGTGGAATGAAGAAATTGGTTTACAGTAAAAAAAAAAAAAAAAAATCTTATTACTCAATTACCATATCAGACAAGCTTTTATTCTCCTTTCAGATTTTTAATCACTGGAATTATTTTCAGGATTGTAAGTTTGAGTATTCCATAGTTTTCTTTTCAGTCAGCTAAGGTATAAGATCTTTTTTTCCTTTGATGTCCATTGTATTTTTTTTTTGTATAAAATACCTTTGTAGGTTGTTCACTTCAATGAGATCTTCCTCCCTCCCCCCCTTCCTTTTTTGCTACAAGAAAAATATTGTTTGAGAAAAAGAAGATTGTAATGCTTTGTCATGCTAATATTCATTTATCTGAGCAGTATTTCGGTTGTTTTGTTTTTTCCTTTTCCCCTGAAAATACCATGTTTGGCTTTTGACTGTTACATGGTTACTTGGATGTAGAGTAATGATGATGACAAAAATGAGGTAATCTCCCTCTACTCATCACATACCAACAGGCTTTCAAAGCCTTTTTGCTGTCTCTGAATCAATAATTACTGTTTTGCAGTTTCACATGTATCAAATAGAAACTTCTTTGAAAAACAGAAAAGGAACTAAGTGAAAATATTACACATCAATAGCACATTGCATGCCAAACATACTTTTGAGAATGAGTGAAAAAAACAGAAATCAAGTATCTGCACCTGAGGAAAGACTGCCCACTTAAACAAGTTTAGGTGAGATGTAAGCTCCGTTCAAAGATGATTTGCCTTGGATGTTATTTGCCTTGGATGACTAAGCTCATAGAATGTCAAGTAAGATTGTTGGTCTTTGGAATTCCCTATGTGATCCATGCAACAACAGATCCCTGTAAGAAGAGCAGCAGAATTATGAGGCTCTACTGTTGATGGAAATAAATTGATTGCTGTTGAGACAAGGCTTTCAGAAATATTACTCCAATACCTTTGAGCTGCAGATTTCTTTGGAAAAAAAAAAAAAAACACACACCAACCAAAAGCAACCAAAACCCAGCCCATAGACAAGAAAACCAGGTAGTGTCTCTTTTTTCTTCTCAGTCTGGAAAGTCTTTCTGTCTCTCCCTCTCTCTGCAAGACCGCCTTGCTCATACAGTTCCGATGCAGTGGAGCATGGCGTCATGAGATGCTTATTCCTGAATTTAAATGGAGTGTAACGATAGCGATCCGCCGCAAAAACGACAACAAGGTCCTGATCGGGCTTGGGCTACCTTCAATGTCATCGGAAGGTGAATTAAGAGGATTTGGTAATTCCGTGGTCAGCTTCGGTGCGGATCTTCCCAGTTGCAGCTGTTGTGACCAGCTGGGTACCGCGCGGTGCTCCACACAAGCACATATGCATAGACATACATATAGGCACAGACGCGCGCACAACTTCCTTGCATGCTGAAGCAAACTCCTCCCACACTCTGTTCCTGGCACACATCTAAATGGCTGTTTTATACATATTAACCCTGTGAAACGCTGTAGGACTTGGCTATTCACCTCCCAGATAATAAACTATCCGTTTGCAAGCCTGTCACACAGTTCACAGATCAAAGAATCAAGGTGTCACCAGCCTTCTTTAGTATAGATATCACTCGTTCTTTACAGCCTAGTTATGCTTGCATAGCCCTTAGACATTTTTTTGTCTTGAGGTTACTTACCCTATTCAAGTACTCTCTTTTCCTTTTCACAGCATCTGTGCCACAGGCTTGCTGGCTGAAAAAAAATATCGCACAAAAAAATGCAACAGTGCCCCCCTCTCCCCATTATTTGATTCGCTTTCCTTCCATCCTGTCTGTCTGCTTTTGAACGTAGTTGGCTTTCCTGTTGGGGAGAAAAAAAAAAAAAAAGAATAGAAAAAGAAAATGAAGAAGAAAAAACCCCAAAGCATAATCGTAAATTTCAGATTAAAAAAAAAGGAATTGTAAAGAGGCTTTTTTCTTCTCATTGTACATCCAGTAGTTTTGGTGGTACATTCTGGATTCCATGTCCTACAGATAAAAACAATAAAAAGGGGGGGAGGGGGGGGGGGGGCAAAAGGAGACAAGGAGATTAGGAGCCTGGTTGGAAATAATGTTTATAGCTTTTTAGCAGAACAAGCAAATCCCTTTGGTTTCACTCTGTGCTCTTTGGGCTTGCTCCATCCCTTACACAAAAAAGAAGCAAGATGAACAAGTTCATGTGAAACTCTTTCTGCCAAAATAGTGCCTATGCCAGTAATTTATGAGTAATGGGCTACAGCTGTGATCTCCAGCTCTTAGGCTGTTTTGGTATTTCGGTAATTACAACAATTTCATTAACATTTAAAGGGAATAGTCAGCTCAATATCAGTAAGAGACTATTTTGTACAGCATGGATCCATTTTGCATTTGCATTTGACATTTGATAATCTCTACACATAAGCTCTGAGCCATAGAAATGAGATGTCACACACAGAAAAAATTAACCCAGATGTAACTTAGTAAATCTGTGAAAGTGTAGAATAAATGTCCAAGACTGGTAGTGATATGAAGAGCATCCCTTTCCCAGTCTTATATTAGTCTGAAACATGAAACATGTTTTTTATGTCTGTATTTTGTACTTCTGACATCTGTGGGCATTTAGAAGAAATAGAAGCAGGAAGTTGGATGAGCAGTAAAGTAATCAACAGGTCAGATGTGTGGATATATTGTCTATATGTATCTAATAAAATGAGATGTTTCTGAAATATCAGCTTTTCACTTTATAGCACTCTTCATTTTAGGCTTGCATTCTCCCTAGTAACTGCATCTCTGCCTTGCAGGGCTGAGGCAATTAGCTAGATTCAAAGAAGAAGTATCATTGGTATTAGCATAGTAGTAATAGAGGGTGAGCAGTAAACAGTAAATAAAATTCATTGCAGACAGGTTTAGGTTGACGAACATGAGAAGCAAGTATTAAATTCTGCATACTCTGACCTTCAGAACTAGACTGTTCTATAAAAATGTTAGCTCAATGTTCAGCAACTGTGAAAAGAAGAACATAAAAAGTTAGGAACTACTCGAAAAAGGAGTAAGGAACAAAGCATAAAATATCACTGTCTAATTACATAACTGTCCCCTATACTGAATACTGTACTCTTCTGAACCCCTGATTAAGGCAGAAGTGGAGAGACAGAGCAGTGGAAGATGGCCAGAGAAATCAGATGCACCAAGTGGCTTCCTTATCAGTAAAACCAAGTAGATGTAGACTCCTTAATTCTAGGGAAGTAGAACTAGATACCAAGGAATGATGTAATAGAGGTGTTTGCAGCGATGACCTTGCAAAGTAGGGTTACCAGGTTTAAAATAAACAAAATGTGGCATCTACTTCTTCATACATCAAGTAGTTCAATTTCAAAAATTCTCACTGTAGGGCACATGAATGCAAAAATTTGATGTGTTTACAAACAAGGTCCTCTGAAAATACAATTTTGTTCTCACAGGGTGAGGAACATCTCTCCTCCAGCTGATGAAACTCCTGAGTAGTCAATATTTTGACAGCTGGCAGAATGCTCCAGAGAGCATTCACTGTAGTTCTTGTAATGTCTGTATGCTCTTTTCCAAGCATACTATTGACTACCTACAGAAATAACATTGATATTGTAAACATGGTTGGTTGCTCTCGTGCTCTTCTGGAACAGTCTTTTCAGTAGCTTGAAGGAAAGAGCTAAGATATTGTGTCTTTACTGATAATGCAAATGGAACCATCTCACCAGATTTAGCCCTTAATGTGAAAAAGTAGTCCTGTGTTTGTTGTATGACACAAGGGCAGTTGAGCTCCAATCTCAACCACATCAACCAATCTTAGACTAGATGTTAGGAAGAAGTTCTTTTACAGTGAGGGTGGTGAGACACTGGAATAGGTTGCCCAGGGAGGTTGTGGCTGCTCCCTCCCTGGAGGTGTTCAAGGCCAGGTTGGACGAGGCCTTGAGTGACCTGTACTAGTGGGAGGGGTCCCTGCCTATGGCAGGAGGGTGGAACTAGATGATCCTTGAGGTCTCCTTCCAACCTTACCATTCTATGATTCTAATCTGAGATATAAACCACTTGGCTGCACACATGTTGTGTGGACATTAAAGCACAGCATCAGACTAGAAACAAAGTGCTCACAATTCCCATGCATTTTAAGCAGGCTGAAAGTTCTAGTCTCAATCACAGAACATTAGAGGTTGGAAGGGATCTCCAGAGATCATCAAGTCCAACCCCTCCTGCCAAAGCAGGATCACCTAGGGCTGTCTGCTCAGGAATGCATCCAGACAGGTTTTGAATGTCTCCAGAGGAGAGTCTCCTTGATAGAAGAAGAAAGTTGCACACATCTCACTCTAGTGTCATAGAATGCCTTCAATATATTTTTCACATGAGCAGAATTTCTGGCTAACACACAGAAAAATTAACAGACAAATGTGTAATGTTCTACACATGCAATTAACGTGAAGTGGCTGTGGATAATAAATGAGTTTTCTTACTGGTGCACAAAGTGACAGCAGATATCCTCTTGTCAGAATTCATTTGCAAAATAGACATGAGGTTTTACAAAGCAAAAAGGAGGCATGCAATTGTCTGCAGCAGAAACCTCTCTGTTCTAGCAAGGACTGTGAGTGAATTCTCAGCTCGGAATGAAAGTGGGGTGCATCAGAAAGCTAAGATTTGTTCAGCTGGGGTCCTAGCCACTGTAAACTCTCCTGTCACTACAGGAAGTTATCACATCCCTGGATGAGGTTTGTTTTGAGGTTTCTACCATGTGGATTATGGCAAATCAAAGCAAAATGCTTTAGCTTCAAATGATAGATGCTATAAACTAGGCTGTTAACCACTGAACTGGAAGTCAGGAAAAGCATAGGAAGATGCAAATAGCAGGACACCATCAGACTATGGCCAGCACTGGAGCCTGCCAGCCTGAATGTCTCTCACCTTCTGCTTTGCTGGCAAGAAATCAAGCACAGACACTACCAAGAGTATGCTGTAGGAGAGAAACACTCACACAGCAATCTGGGAAATGACAGTTTCATTTGGGAAATGGCAGTGACAGTTGTCTCTGTGTGTGTGTGTGTGTGAAAATTTCCAGTACTGGTCACCTCAAGGGCTGGCATCTGATTTGTTTTAATATGTCACTCTCATTCATGGTGGATAACTTAAATATCAGTCTAAGTCAGCTAAAACACAATAGAGATCTCTCAGGCAATCACAAGTCTGAACTGGTCACAAAAATCCACTTGGTAGCCCAAGTGTACCAAAACCCAGTCTGGTTCACTCCAGAAATCTGATCACCCTTGGACTTCAAGGCTTTAGAATCACAGAATTAAACAGATTGGAAAAGACCTTCAACATCAAGTCCAACCTATCACCTAACATCTTCTAATTGACTAAACCATGGCACTAAGTGCCTCATCCAGTCTCCTTTTAAAGACCTCCAGGGATGGTGACTCCACCACCTCCCCAGGCAGCCCATTCCAATGTCAATTGCTCTTGCTGTGAAGAGCTTTTTCCTAGTGTCCAGCCTAAACCTGCCCTGGCACAGTTTGAGACCACATCATCTTGTTCTGTCACTGGGTGCCTGGGAGAAGAGACCAACCCCCACCTGACTACAACCTCCTTTCAGGTAGTTGTAGAGAGCAATAAGGTCTCCCCTGAGCCTCCTTTTCTCCAGGCTGAACAACCTCAGCTCCCTCAGCTGCTCCTTGTAGGGCTTGTAGAGATCTCAATCAAGGAGAGAGGAAGCCTCATCTGGGGACACTAGCTGTGAAAACAATCCTGTAGCTACATCTGGCACAATCTGGAGCTGTACATACAGTCTAGACCTACCTTTAGTTTCTCTAAACCAGAAAATAATTTGAGAGATATAATTGCAAGTCAGTAAAAGTGTGTAAACTGGTAGCAGATCATAATCTACTAAGCAAATATAGGGAGCAAGGGAGCAATCCACAGCAGATGACTGGACATCTCATCACATTTCACAGATTCCAGAGCAAACTCACCACTGTTTTGTGCTGCTAACCAAAATCATCACGAGAACTCCATCAGAAATTAGAAAAAGCACAAACCTTTTGAAGGGATGATGTGTGATCATTTTTTAGCATAACAAGAAGTCGTTAGGCTTTCTGTGTGGAGCATTATTGTAAACATTCCTTTTTCATATTTGGAGCTGAAATATTTAATAATTTCTTGTCAGTCGCAAACTTCTTTCGCCAGAGGCTTCTTAAAGACCTTTCTGTAAAGTAGTTTAAGGTTTTCTGAAAGTGCTTTAATTTTTTCAGTTCAGAAACACAACTCAGGTACTTTATCTTTTGTTACACTGAAGAAATAAAAATAAGCTAGTACCTTAAATTGATTTATTTCAGATAAATAAATATAGAATGGTAAGGTTGGAAGGGACCTCAAGGATCATCTAGTTCCAACCCCCTGCCATAGGCAGGGACACCTCCCACTAGCACAGGTCACTCAAGGCCTTGTCCAACCTGGCCTTGAATACCTTCAGGCAGGGAGCAGCCACAACCTCCCTGGGCAACCTGTGCCAGTGTCTCATCACCCTCACTGTGAAGAACTTCCTCCTAACATCCAGTCTAAATCTCCCCTCTGCCAGTTTAAACCCATTGCCCCTTGTCCTGTCATTGCAAGACCTTATAAATAGTCCCTNGCAAGCCTATGAGTGAAGTAGACATCTGCATTGTTTTCCTTTCACAGCCTATAATATAATTTTCTCTATTAAAATATTCCAATTAGCCTTAAACCAGCACACTCCAGTATATTGCTTTAGTGTTTTTCTCCTTCTTATGATTATTTTTGTGATCCCTTAAAATGATTTATTTCAGATAAATAAATATATTTCTGGTTTTTTTTCCTTTTTCTTATGATTATGTTTGTGATCCTAAATGAATTTATTATTTTTTTTTCTGCTGATATTGCAAGGAATGTAAACATAGTTGTTCATGAACATTTGGGATTAGAAACAAAAAATCTGTTCTTGCTCTGCCACAGACTTGAGATGTATAATTCTGCAGAATGCCTTTGATGCTGATAGATGTAATAAAGATTGAATTTGATTATCAAAGGAGATAAAATTGCAGGAAAAGTAAAGGTGAAGAATTTTTGTCTCACAAAATCACAGACTCACAGAATTAACCAGGATGGATAAGACCTCGAGGATCATCAGTCTAAACTATCAGTATAAGTGCAGATGACTGTAAATTTAAATTGCAAAAATGCATTGCACAAAACCCCATGTAAAAAACAATGGAGTATTTAAATCTATAATTTTTCTTTATGTTTTAAGATCTTTTTCTGTCATGAATTAAAAAAAAAAGTCCTTCATATGACACATAATTTGTAAAATAAAAACATGTACATTTGGCTCACTGTTTCTGACACTCCAATTTCTTCACATGAAAGCTTCAGAGGGAAATGTTTGCTACAGAAGCTGATATTTTTTGTACCACCTCCTTTGTCCTCTCCACCTTACCTTTTGCCCTATACATAGAACAATCTGGAGTTCATTAATGGTTTCCCACTCTCCAGAGACCCATTTAGGTGTTACAGGAGTCTCTCAGGAATTCTGTGTCTAGTTGTCTTAAGGAATGGTGCCTTTCAAACATGCTTGGAGGCTGATGTATCCTCTATTTCCATTACTAAAGTGTTAATAAACCCAAGTATTTTTATAACAGATGGTAATTTATCAAGGTAACCATATTTCACTAGTAGATATATTGCTTGAATTTGATCTTGTTAGTACAGAATCAGAAATTGCTCGCAGTGGAACAAATATATGAATAGAGCACATTGCTCACAAAGTAGTAATGTGACTAATAAGAATTGTGACAGATTAAAATTAAACAGAACTGTAAAATGATTGACATTGTTCTGCCTATTCTCTTTTTTTTTGATATATGTGGAGCAGAAGACATCCTTTCATAAAACGGTAATGTTGGAAGGGACCT
>WBNM01022671.1:39381-52114 GCA_013399055.1 Ramphastos sulfuratus | reverse complement strand
GATTCTATGATTCTATATTCACTTTCACAGACCAGCGTGTGATCTAAACATCTTGCACAGCAAGTCTGTGAAGCATATAACAGCCTACACCAACAATTTTAAGGTCTTTGAAGCTCATATGGCATTACCTCTTCTTTTTTAACTCACTGTGAAAAATGGTTCTAAAATAATGTTCTGTTCTCTGCGACAAATAGCCTGATTGCTGAATGGTATGTCAAATGGTATGTCACTAGATGTCTCTCTCACAGTAATTGCAAATCAGAGAATTTGGTTGTGATAGATCCTAAATAGATAGATCTTGGACTTGCTCCAGGTCCAAGGTCAGAAATTAGATACCTTATGGCTACTCTGTAGATCTTAAACCCATATTTAAACATTTACCATCCATACCTCAGAGAAGTAGCACATACCCTTTAATGAAAAAATCTTTAAGCACAGAACAGTTCACACAAATTATGAGATCCAACCCTACCATGCCTGTCAGGTGAATATCTATATCCTTGGAAATCTGTCAGAGCCCTTACTTGGCTATTCAAGACAGTAATCAGATTTTCTGAGCATCAATCAGCAATCATGAAGTCAGGAACATTTTATCACGAAGTCAGGAATACAGAGGGTTTTCATAAGCTAATCAGCAGGCATCAAATAGACAATCAATCTAATTAGTGGTTCACACTTGCGTGGCAATCACAGCTGCCAAACCTAGACGACAAATTTCATTAGTAATGAAATCTGAGAACTATGATTTGTGAAACCTATCATCAGACTGGAATTGTGGCTGTTTTAAAAGGAGAGTAATTTTGATAGCTTGGGACATTCGAGGAATTTAATTTGCATGATGGGATTCCCTTCCTGGTGTCTTAAGAGTCACAATGTTCAAAGAACTCATCTTTCAGCATGGACCATAGTTTCACACACAGCTAGCATTCAGTGTTTCTTTTCTTCCTAAAAGCTTCAATACCAAAGATTTGCATCTCCTGATGTCTCACAGAGTTTTTTGAAAAATAGATCAGAGCTAGTTAGATGCAGAGCACTTCTACTGCAGTAAATATTTCTAGAGCTGAAAATTTAAGGCACACACATATGTGTATATTCATGCATAAATTCACTAAGCCAAAAGGGGGGAAAAAATAACCAACTAAATCAAAAGCAGAAAATGTTCCTGACATGCAATATGCCACAGAGAAAAGAGGAAGAGGAGAGAAGATCCATCAAGAAAATGCTTTTTGTTTGGTCTTTCTCAAGGAAGAAATGTCTTTTGTCCATTAAACAGATATTTGTTGGGTCATTTTCTTTGGATATAAACTGTGTCCCAGTCTCCAACAGGTTTTAGAACTACAGATGTGGCTGGCTTTGCCTTAGAGTGAGGGGATCGACAGGAAGTTTTCTCAAACCCTGTTACCATTGTAGACTGTAGTCTCTAGAGCATGTACCAATTCATTTAACCAAGCAGCTGAAAATATAATCTCTTATGTCTCTGTAGCCTGGGGGAAAAAAGAAAAAAAAAACAAAAACCAACCAAACAACAAACAAAAACCCCACAACCCAGGAATTTCAGATTGTTAATGCTCTACATTGTGTAGCTGTGGAATCTAAAAAGCCATGGTGACCTTGAGGACTCTGTT
Source organism: Ramphastos sulfuratus (assembly GCA_013399055.1). Classification (NCBI taxonomy): domain Eukaryota; kingdom Metazoa; phylum Chordata; class Aves; order Piciformes; family Ramphastidae; genus Ramphastos; species Ramphastos sulfuratus. Next base: position 50,489 of record WBNM01022671.1, on the reverse strand, counting down.
ATGATGTTGTTTATGCATTTAGAGTCTATCAGCCACATATGATACACTGTCAAATTAGCCAGATTCATACTTAATTGTAGAGAGCCTGCTTTAACAGTGTTACTTCTTTTGGCATTATGCTCACAGAATACTGAAAGTACTTAATACACACAGAAAAGAGAGGTACATATTTAGGCTACTTCACAAAATGCAGCTGAAGCATCCCTATGAATCAACATGGAATATTGATTCAACACCTTGTTTGAAATATTCACTGATTCTGATGAGACTAGTCCTGGAATTCTTAACACACCTAACCCAACCACTTCTGACCACCATTAGAATTAACACTGCATTGAGCACAATGCTCACCATCATTGTGAGGTAAAGCTTTATGTACTTTCACGTAATCTCATCTCTGTTGCTAAAATTATAATTGCAATGCAAAAATCCTCTTTCTGTACTATCAATATCTAAACATTAAAATTAAACCTATGTTTGAAACAAATTTAAATGAATGGACACTGCCAGGAGGTTCCAAGAATTTGAGCTTATCCAAGATCTCCTAAGAAAATTCAAAATAAATCTTCACTCATTAACTTCTGTATTTCTTCATTTTACAGGTTCATCTCTGGTGGCAGGAGGTTGAGATAGTGATCTTAACACTCTTACTTACAAATGCAGAATGTTTAAATAATGGCAGAGAGACAAAACATTAAGTAAAAGTCTCTGTAGAAGGGAATATATAAGTAGCTTGGACTTTTGTTGTGGGTTTTGGGTTGTTTTTTTTTTTTTTCTTTCAAGCTAAGAATCACAGTGTGAATTGGACTAAATGCCAAGAATAAAGTAACAGTTTAAAATGAACAGTTGAAATTAACAGGTGTTATAGCATATGCTGGATTTAACTGCCAAGTATTTCACACCTTCATTAAAATCTTTCATGTCAAATTTAAGGCAATGCTAAAATAAAGAGCATAGCTTAAAAGTTAATGGCTAATTCTTAAGTTTCAGAATCAGGATATATGATGGCAGAGAAATTTGTGCAGGGATTTATTTTAACTAGGAAGACACTCAACTAGACTGTATCATATCCTATTTTAATCCACCAGGCAGTGTTTAAGCTTTAGAAATTAATGCAACCTGTAAAGTGCTTCTGTAGGGGAGGTAATGGAACAACAATGCATTTGTGTTTCATGGGGTATGATAAAGGCAAAACAGAGCAAGAACAGCAAGGTACACAGGCTGAATGCTGAAAGATCTGGAAATTTTAGCCCAGAAATTTAGTACTGTTTTTGCTAATAGCAGGTACACACAGTAAACAAAATTTGCAAGGTATCAGGACATCTCACCTAGGGACTATGGTTAATTAATTTTTTTTTCATTATTTTATGGTACAATCATATTTTCATACAGATACAAGTAAAAATAAGTTATTCTGTGCATAACAACATGTTTCTGATTCTGACAATGTATAGAATCATAGAATCAATCAGGTTGGAAGAGACCTCCAAGATCATCCAGTCCAACCTATCACCTGGCCCTAGCCAATCAACTAGACCATGGCGCTAAGTGCCTCATCCAGTCTTTTCTTGAACGCCTCCAGGGATGGTGACTCCACCACCTCCATGGGCAGCCCATTCCAATGTCAAATCACTCTGTGAAGAACTTCCTCCTAATATCCAGCCTGTGGTAGAGAGGAATACAGAATTAGCATAACAGCAGAAGCTTTGAGTAGTGGAAAGGTAGGTTATGGTCTGTAAGAATAATAGCACTGGGCTTAGCATGGGTTTGGCACTAAACATCCTACAGCTAGACCTGGACCAACTTGGTCTTAGAAGTAAAAAAAAAAAAAAAAAAAAAAAGAAATAAGCAATTCAGTGCACATAAAAGTCACCATATATAATAAATTGAATTGTAACATAGACTTGCAGAATCAATGTGCAGAATCAATGAGCAAAAAACCAAAGCGTATAATAAAAAGCAAATATATAAAAATGACACCAAGTAGATCCTAATTATAGAGTGAAAGACCCAGCTGGGAATGGACATGTGAGCATAAGTTCAGGAAAAGTAGTAGAACCTGAGAAATGTGTGTATTACAATACTAACTTTATTGTTATTACTGAGATATTTCCAGCATGAGTGTTCTTCCTCTTTATATATTAATTAGATCTGAATTAAGACTAATTGTTGGATGAGGTTGTTGGCTTTATGAATAAGGAGTGTTTCCATTTTGCCCACACAAAATATTTTGAGTATAAAAGAGGCACATATCATCAGCTCCCTGAGACTGGTGCTGTTTTCCCATCCATAGCAAGATCTATCTGAAATTTCCACTTCAGTTTTGTATGTGGTAAAATCCTCACCAATGTATTTTTAAGGAAACATGTCCTGTGCAGAAATGTTTTCCCTAAAGTTTTTGCTTGTTTTTATTTATTTTCAGAAAAGCATATTGTTAAAATTGTCTACATCGATGGGCCGTGTATGTCTACATTATTTATGCCCTCTTATCTGTAGTTTGAAATCACAGATAAAACATGCAACAGATTGAATCCCTGAGTCACTGAGCCTGAAGTTGTTTTCATTATGAGATTATTATTCTGAGAAGGAAATGTAAACTTTATATTATATCTTACAAACATGGCTTTTTTTTTCCCTTATTTTTTTTCCTTCCAGATATATGTACTAAGGATTATTATAATTTATTTGAAATTCGCTAACACTTGGAAGATGAAAGCTGTCTTATTGTAGTTTTTGCATGAGTAGATAACAAAAACATGCCTCCAAAAGTTTATAATCTTAATTCAAGCAAGGAGACAGGATTTGGATATTCCATACAAATGAGACAGGCACATGGGAGAAGTGAGACTGATGAATATGGGAGTGTGTGTTACCAGCTCACATTGGTTGCTTAATGAGTCCAAATATTTCAAAATGTTGGAAATAAAGCAGTCTTTAAAATTGTGAAAGAAAGAAAGAAGAATATTTGAATATAGCACAAAACTAAAGAGGACATTATTGTTCATTTTACTACTCGCTTTCTGCCTTATGTGGTTATGCCAAAGGATAAATCGGGAATACAATACTGAGCATCTTCCAGAGAACAGTGAATTCAGAGCATTTTAATTCCCATTTTAGAAGCTGCTCTAGAACTTAATTTCTCTGGCAGCTTTGTGGATACATTATGATAATGCAATTCTAAAATATCTATTGTAGCAAATAGTTATTCCCTTCAACCGAACACAAATTGTGCCAAAGAGTGATGTAAAGAAGAGGCTAGAAGTTGAATTAGAGGGAAAAAAAAAAAAAAAAAAAAAAAAAATAAGTCNAAAAAAAAAAAAAAGTTAGTCATTTTGGATTTTGAAAGAAAGCAAAGTCATTTTTTATTGCAGATGGATTTTTCTAAAATATAGCATCCTTAGCAAATGATGAGACGCGAGGGAAATGTTTAGACATGTAGCCAAGCGTGAGTACATATCTCTGCCTCTAATAGAGCAGCTTTTTAGCTTTTTTCTCCCCAATTTTTGATAAAATCATAAGACTGCAAGTTTTAAAAGGTGATTGAGAAAATTTTCCCACTGTCTGCATTTCTCTCTTTGATGAGTCTTTTAAAATAAATATGACAGACTTTTTCTGGTCTGGAGTGATTTTTGCCCTCATTTCCCCCTTCCATTCCGTAACTTCCTAAAACTGTAGAAGTGAACAGTAATTTCAGTCAGTGGAGTATTGCAACATCTGCATTCCTTTTGTTGAAAAATTACCCTCTTCTGAGGTTGAAAATTCTTTCCATTTAATTTTCCCTACTTTCAGTGAAAGTGGTAAACAAAAAGTAGTGATTTTCCAGTTCAATATCTATCTTCAGCTCCACTGCTTTTCTTCACTTTTCCATTTCACTTTTTCAATTGGTGAATAGGAGGAATAAAGGAAATCACAGAAATGTACAAGAACAAAAGAAACAAAAAACAGGATAAAAGTAATAAAAAATAAAATGTGCATACTTTGTATATTAAAATAATTTCAGTCTTTTACATTCCTATTTTTGCCCCAGATGCCTTTAGAAAGCACATGGTTCAAGTAGCCTACTTATCGACAAGGTTAAAACAATAAAGCAGGAACTGACTCAAAGCATCATTAATAATACAGATTATTTTTTTTTAATTTATATTTTTGGTCAATGTCCTAAGTTCTTAACCACTGACTGAAAGTCGTTCCTACATTATGGTTGCATAGTAAGCTTAATAAATCAGATTATTTGCCCCTGTCTGATTTGTAGCATATAAGGCATGCATCATGTCAATCACTTTAATAAATAATTACCTATATAAAAATGCTGCCAAAGTGCTGGAGAGGCCTGTCCCTGAGAGGGATCTTGATAGTTAGGCTTACAAGCATTTATACCTTTGGAGACTTGAATTATGGTTGCTCATGGTTGAATAACTTAGTCCCATCATTATACCTGTATCTTGCTTATTGTCAGCACTAAATTTACAAAGAAGGGAAGATTATATCACAGTATCTCACAGTATCACCNACCCCAGCCTGTAGCTCTGCATGGGGTTGTTGTGGCCAAAGTGCAGCCCCCAGCACTTGGATTTGTTGAAAGCCATTCCGTTGGACTCTGCCCATCTGTCCAGGCGATTGAGGTCCCGCTGCAGAGCCCTTCTGCCCTCCAACCCACCAACATCTGCCCCCAGCTTGATGTCATCTGCAAATTTGCTGATGACTGACTTGATACCCTCATCCAGATCATCAATGAAGATGTTAAAGAGGATGCATCCCAGTACTGATCCCTGGGGGACACCACTAGTGAGTGGCCTCCAGCTGGATGTGGCACCATTCACCACCACTCTCTGGGCCCGGCCCTTCAGCCAGTTCCTAATCCAGCACAGAGTGTTGCCATCCATTATGATCTTCATGTTCTCCTTTTGTCATGTTTCAAGAGAAAACATCCAAGCCATGGAGACGAACCACCCTGGCAAGTTTGACAGTCATCAAAACACAAATCTGCATGGACGAAGGTCTCTGCTTCCATGTATAAAAATGCAGTCTGGAGCCTTCTGCTAAAATCTGAACTGCCTGGTTTCTTTCTCTTTCAAACAGAAGCTGGACAGAACAGCTGACCACAGTAAAACAGAATTTGAGTGATGTACTGTCAATTCAAATTCATCATATGGAACCTATCATTTAATGCATCTTTCTAAGGGCAATTTAACCAGAGGACAGAGAATTCACATTTTCTAAAATTCAAACAAACAAAAAAAGAAGTTATAACATTTTACATTACTGAAAAAAAAAAGGTGCATAGGTTCTATCACCACACTTTGAGCTGCAATAATCCTAGACACTCACAGAATCTATTGTCTTCTGAAGAGAAAACACACCAGACAAGCAGCCTCTATATTACAAAAAATGAGTCACAGGCTACTCACAGCTGGGTAGCTTGATGCTGCCAATTTTTTTAGGATAATTACATTCTAGTTAGATACTGGAACATCACAATTTTTTAACCCAGCTTTTGTGTATAAATTATATGTTTTTTCAAAATATCAGCATTTTCTATTTTGAGTTTGGATGAGTAAACGTGTGTTTAACACAGTAGGCAGACCTTGTGCTGTCAAGAGCCAAAACATACTTTAGTTCACATTTTTCTTTTTTAGGAGGAATATTTTGCCATAAGGCCTTCAAAGAGCACTAGTACTTCATAAAGGACCAGCACATAGCCACTTAATAATATGACTGCTCACTTTGTAATACCTGGAAATATTTCTCGTTTTTTCAGTGACCTGTAAACCAATTCAGTGAACTAAGTTCCTGTGTTTCCCTACCATGGGAATCCATGAAAGGAGGTCTTCACTTCTAACTGTCATCTGAAGATCCCTGAAACGAACTTCCCATTAAGTGACAGAGCCTTCCCCACCCTCAAAAAAAACCCCAAAAAACCAACCAAACAACAACAACAAAAAAATCCCAAAACAAAATGAAAAAACAAACAAAAAACCCTCTAAACAAACCCCAACAACCAAAAACAAAACCCACACCACAACAGAACTGTGATATATTCAGTTGTTTCTCTGTTTAGTACATAGTAGAGGAAAATAATCAACTGTCCCTGAAAAGTAGATATCTTTTTTAGTATTCAAACATCAGCCTGGGGAGTTTTGCAGCATACAAGAGCTGTTGATCTAATTATTAGAACTTCAGAGAGGGAAATGAATGATTTATCTTCCATAAAGGCACAGAGCTTCAGTTCTGTTATTAAATCCTTGTCTACCCCTATAAAGAGGCTGAGAAAGTTGCTGCTTCCATGACAGTTCAAATAGCCTGGTCTCAGCTGCATTCCAGTGTGAGTGTAAAGCTCACATTTAGCCATGTGTAGCACATGATGCCATCAGGAATGATCCTGGACTGGCAGAGATGAAAAGACCACCACAAACAGTGCATGACTTCCTCTAATCAATTTATGAAGACCTCATCATGAACGTTGAGATCTCAGATTCTTAAGATACACATATGCTTGGGATAAAAAAAAAAAGAAAAAGAAAAAAAATACTATACAAAGACAAGAGGACACTTTCATCTTAAACTCACACATTAAGACTCCATTTAAAGCATATTTTCCATTCTCAGACTTTCTGGGAAGTAACATTTTCCATTCAAATGTAAAGGTTGCATGCTGACTATCTGCACATATTGCTTATTTTAAATATGTTAAATTCAGTCAAATTTTTAGCGTAAGCACTAATTTCTCGTGGTTTCTCTTTGCTGTCTTAGGAATTGAGATGATGATGAAAAAGGCAATCCTGGAAAGACTAGCATCATTGGACACAGTTACCTGAGTGTGGCTATAAGCAGATGAGTTGGCAGTTCATGTGCCTTGAATCCTTTTAACCTGCCTACAGATGTGTAGCTTGACCCAGAAATAACCCCGTGAATATGGAAAGAAATGAGTTAATCTTCATGTCTTGTACTTGTCTTGGGGCTCGTAGCAATTTCTGTGCTGTAGATTACATGGCTGGGTACCTCTGGGATTTCCTTGCAATTTAAAAAGGCCAAGGGAGCAGTGTATAAAAAATTAACTCTTCCTGGCATCTGATTCATGACATTGGTTAGTCACATATTCTTCCTCCATCTTTGTCTCCAAGACAGAGTAAGAGAAATATACAGTTCAGTAGAGTCTGTGAACATCTTTGCCATCAGCTGATTTTTTTCTGTTTTCTATAGAAAAGTATTGATGATTTGTGTGCCTACAGGCTCCATGAAAATGTGTCCTAGAAATATAATCACTTCCGTAACTGTTATATCATTTTATTATAATTAATCTTCATTATCTTTCTGATTTTCCCTCCTGTCTCTACTTATCATGTAATTAATATCCACCAATATATATTTTCAGCCAAATAACTGTGGTGAAAGACATACCTGTGTCTGTGGAAGACCCTGAGCTGCAGACCACCAACTACATAGAATGCAAGATGTGGGAAATATCATAGCTGTTGCTTGCATGTGTTTGTGTTGTTGCATATGTGTGTTTGCATAAGTCATATCCTAAGATTATTTCAAGTATTCAGCCTTGGCCATTGCTGGAGACAGGATACTGCACTATAAAAGTCTATTCAGGACTGGCTTGACTGACTAAAGTAGCTTGATGCAATTGTGGACCAAAAAGAAAAAAGGCAAAATACCTTATAACTGTTTTTTCAGCTCTTGTTTCTTACTTGCGTACTTCCAATTTGTGGTACTATCCACTGTGAAAAAGACAAAATAATATCCCCTGTGGGAAAAGGCATCCTGGTAGAAATGGCTTCAGCACTGAAAACTTCAAAATGAACCAGAGTTCTGCAGGCTTCTATTGTCCTTCCGAAAATGGTAGATAAAGAAATGTCGTAGTCTATACAGTTCTTAGACAAAAGAAAAGCAGAGATGTTTTTTATTCGTGTTTCTCCAGCAGCTTCTGTGTATAAATTATGCATTTTCTTAAATATCTGCATTTTCTATTTCAGGTTTCAGCTGATAACCTGTGTTTTTGCGCAGCAGGCAAACCTGACGCTGTCACAAGGGGCAGTGATACAACCTCACATTTCACTCCCCTCCATCCCAAGGAGCCCTTTGCTATTCTATTATACCATTAGAGATAATGCAAAGCTTTGAATAAAAACACCATAGACAGCAGTGATGTATGACAGCCCTTCTAACCAATGAACTATACTGCACAATGGGACCTGCTCAGCCACATCAGTCCTAGTTGAGATGAGATAATAATTTCTGTAGAGAAGTGCCAAGCTGTAACACCTCCCCCAGCTAAGGAGCTGAAGGAGCTGTGTGTCTCTGCTTTGAGAAGATGTAAATGAGTGTGTCAAGCTTGCAAAAAATATGTATATGCACTAAGTACCATTTTGTGCTATGCAATTCCCAAAACACCTTGGATGGGAGTGGGGTTGCATGTGTTCTATCAATTGCTTGCATTCTGGAGAACAGGATTATGTGGGGATAGCTGCTGTCATGACTTCCTCATTGCAGTGCCCAGAATGGCTATATACTCTATGAGACTGAGTGCACAGATCCATGGCAAAGTAAGTCTTACAGCAAATGTTCACTATTAGCATCTTTTAAATCTTTTATAAAAAATACAGATGGCAAACAAAGTATTTGTTATGTAAAGTATTCAAGGAGACTTTCATTTTAACAGCATTCATTACTCCCTTCTTTTAGCTGTAGAGCACTTTTATGAGGAAAACTCCCTTGTTGATAGTGTCTTTTTATACAGTATTAAGATGATATTAACTTCTCCTTTGGGAGAGAAAAAAGAAAATAAAAAGTAGCTGAGATGGCTAGAGCTGTATTTGTTGTGCCTTTTATTGGAATATAGACCTGTTCCCTCAAAAATATAGCAGCACAAACGCATACACAAAAGGAGTGGGAAAACAGCTGAGATTAAAAGTAAGCTTCTGTTTGGATTTCTGATTTGACTCTGATTTGTAACCCTGCTGCTGGAGAAAGAAAAGCACAACACATAGTCTTATTAGCCACTCCAAGACCTGGCAAGTTTGAACCAATGTCAAGTTGTTTAAGACATAACTATTAGTGCCTTTCAGGTCACAGGGTTAACAATAAAAAGAACAATACACATATACACCAAAAAAAAACCCAACCAAAAAACCACCCACCAAACAGGCAAAAAAGACAAAAAAAGACAATGAAAAAAAAAAGAACAGAATAGCTGAGGTTCTGCCAAGCTGAGCAGATTCTATTTAAACAAGAAAAGGGAGGTGAAGATGAAGAAAAAGACTGAGAGTTACATCAGGGACACGAATCTCATTCTGTACCCAACTTTAAGGACTCAGTCAAAACTCATGGCAGAAATGCACTCTTCCTCTGTGTCTCTCTTGTCCACTCTGCCCATTTTTGCTTCTCTAATTTGTCAGGATCACAAGCACATAAATGTAAAAGTGCAACTGTAGATTTTGAGCTCCAAAAATATGGTAACCCTGACAACTGAAATGTGAAATATTATTCCTTTCTGTTTCATTGTCCTCTCAGTAGTATTGTCAAACTATTGCTGCCAAGTATGGCAACTGGCATAATATCCAATCTTCTCATCTTTCTTATTCATCTGCTAAAGTTAATTTTGATGTGCCACTATTGCTTCATTTCTTTTTCATCTTTGTTCTTCTAATTTACCAAAAAATAAGAATCTCATCCAAACTATCAGGAGATCTCCTTGTGGGAAAGAATTTGTTATTTACATGTAAATTTATTTACTTTTGGAGAAACGTTTTATAACATGTTACATTGATCTTTTGCTGTCTCGATTGAGATCAAAAATTTCTTTGCTGCAGCCTGAGTGAATAAAAGTTTCAGTCCCATCTGCAGCCCTTGTACAGCTCACCTAAGATCCACTAACACTGGGCACCTATCTTTCATTTGCCTATAAGGAGTATGACTAAATGCAGTTACTGAGGGGATGAGAGGAGGGGAGAGTGCAACTACAAGAGAGGATGACAAAAGGCTCTATCTCTCCTTATTCATTTCATTCTTCAGCAGAGCTGGGTTTAATTTGTGTGCCTCTTTATTAGTGTGTTAAAGAGAAAGCATTAATAGTGTGTCTGAGGACAGGAAAGCATGGAGGATAGCCAAAAAGTACATGACACGCCAGACTCTTCTGTGTGGTATTAACTCTACAATGTCCAACTGGAAAAACAAACAAACAACCCCCCCCCAAACAAACAAACCCACCACACAAACAAACAAAGAACAACAAAGCAACAAAACCTACAGAACCAGTTTACATCAGACATTGTTGTGGTAAGCCTAAGCAGGCCAAAATAGGCTTATACGTGTCCTGGCTTGCCCAGACAGGTTTTGCTGCTCTCCTTCCTTCTGTTTTGGGGAGAAGCAACCATGGGAAATAAGACAAAAGAATCTGGAGACACTGAGTCTGAGGACTGTGGCCTGCTCAGACTTGTTTTGAACCCTGCAGTAAACAAGGTACACATGGTTGTCTTGTGCAAGGCTGTGCTCTGCCCTAAAAAGGCTAAAGCAAGCCTATGGCTTCACTTAAATGGTCAAGCTTGGCTAACTGCCACTCTGATTGGCTATTCTGTGTCCAAAGGCCCGTTAGTCTCGGGCTGTATGGATAAAAGGAGATGAGCAGGGAGCACAATGTGCTCTGCCATTGTCCGGGTGCTCTGCCATTATATGTGTGCTCTGCTCTCTATCCATGTTCCTATTGCCTTATATCCTGAGCTGTGTGGAACTCCAGCAACCAGGATCAGGCTCTACATGCCTCCATGCGTTCAGCCTGCACAGCCAGCGTGACACCATGCTGAGACTGCACATCACAAGACATCCTGCCTGCACCTGAAAGCCTCCTGCCGAGACAGGAAGTCCTGGAGATAACAAAGATCATCCAGAGAGTCAGGAAAAGGTCTGCCTCCTTTCTCCAGCACCCAGAAGCCTGGGAAACTCCAAAGCCTCTAACGGCTTTGAGACCACCAATAACAACTCCGCCATGTGCTTTGGGTACTGTCCAATAATATTTTGTGAGTAAATACTTAAAGCCTCTTGTAATCATTAATTGCCTTCTGCCATAAGTAGAAAGGAGCTTCCTGTGTCCATCTAGTGGCTAAGGG
>WBNM01022671.1:0-38546 GCA_013399055.1 Ramphastos sulfuratus | reverse complement strand
TATATATATTTATATGAGGCCTTCAAAACATAGGAACTACTCCTTTCTCGTTTCTGTCTGAGGCAGACTTCTGTGTTGGCTGCCTCCTGTCAATCCGATTTCTAAAACCACACAGTAAGGAGACTCTTCCTTCAGTATGTGCATTCAGTTTCTACATTTTCTTTGTCTAGAAAGAAATCAAGTGTGATGGTTTGAGACTTACTCATTCACAGACACAAGGAAATCATCCAGACTAGACTCAGCCAGCTGGAAGTTAAGGAATGAAGCTATATTTACAGCTTTGCACAATTTACAAGCATATATATAGACAATATACACAAATATTTACAGTTATATAGAAGTTAAAAGCAATACANCCTGGGAAACTCCAAAGCCTCTAACGGCTTTGAGACCACCAATAACAACTCCGCCATGTGCTTTGGGTACTGTCCAATAATATTTTGTGAGTAAATACTTAAAGCCTCTTGTAATCATTAATTGCCTTCTGCCATAAGTAGAAAGGAGCTTCCTGTGTCCATCTAGTGGCTAAGGGGGATAACTAAGCACAAGCAGTATNTTAGGTCAGATTAGAGTTAAGGTACATGCAATCACCACAGACCGCCAGAGTGAAGGAGCAGAACAACCGAGAACTGAGAAGTGTGTGAGAAGTGAGTGTCTTATCTGTATTTTGACTAGTTGCATTTCTCAACAGAAGAATGATATAGGTTACTGTTGTTTTTTTTTTCTCTCTCAGCTAAGGATTTAATTTCTCTCAGCAAAATATTCCAATTAGCCTCAAACCAGCACATCAAGAAACCATGTGTTATGNCGATTATTAATTTTGCATCATTCCATAACAGACATGGAATTGCAAAAAGGAGATCATAGACTCCTGTGCACTACATCACTTGACTACTAGAAAAGTTTATATATAGGATTTCTGCACCATTTTTCTGAGGTTCCACTGTCTACTGACTTCAAAGATAGCCTTAGGCAGCTCAAATGGCTTGGTGGGGGCTGTTTAGGTGATTTTGAGAGAAGTTGATGTCTCTTGGATAGAGCAGATCTCATTCTTCTAAGTAGATCTTCAAAGAGATGTCAATTAGTCTCCACCATTCTCAGGGACATTATGTCCTTCATGTAGCAAATACCTCCTGTGAAAATGCAATCTCACTATACTGAAAAAAATCTTTTCAGAAGATTCAGATGGTTGTGTATGTCTTCCTTTACCTGAAACTAGGGGAGGGGGGGCTGGTAGGGAAGTACATTTTATTTCAGGAATTATATTTTTAAAAATACGTTTCCACCTTTGTAGCAACTGGAGAATAATTGCTTACATTTTCTAGTCAAGTGCTTCAGTACTGAATCTTTATCCTAGCTTTTACAGATTTAGATTTAGAGCAGTAGTCACATATTTAATCACTTTGTAGTGTGGTATCTCACTTAGTTTTTGTGATAAGTAAGACTTTTAATATCTTTACCTTTCTTGTTGTTCCTTCTTCAAAAGAGAGTAATTGGGATTCAAAATGAGACTGTCATCACATAAAAAATAGCCTGCTTTTCTTAGGACATTTAGCAGTTGTTTTCTCTCTTTCATAGACTTACTTGACAATAAAACAAAAGAAATTAAGTGAAAGCAGGAAAACAGTTACAGGATTAGGTCTGGATCATGTGGTACATTTCTTGTTACTACAAATGACTACTATAAAACTGGGTATTGCATGACTTTACACCAGTATCTACTTTAGAAGACAGAGAGAGTTAGTAAAAGGGAATGGGTCATACATATTTATGTATTTCTAAGTGTTAAAAAAGAAACTAAATAGAAATGCTAATCATGTAGTAACTTTAATAATTCCTAGTTTACCTTGGTTGTCAGACTGAACACCAGTTGTAGTTGGTAGCTGCAGAAAGGAAGGCGTCAAAATACTATTCTATGAAAATGAACGTGGAGTCACATGAGAAAGGGACAGACAGGAGGAAGGGAATTTACNTTAGGGGAAATAAAGGATTAGGTCAGATTAGAGTTAAGGTACATGCAATCACCACAGACCGCCAGAGTGAAGGAGCAGAACAACCGAGAACTGAGAAGTGTGTGAGAAGTGAGTGTCTTATCTGTATTTTGACTAGTTGCATTTCTCAACAGAAGAATGATATAGGTTACTGTTGTTTTTTTTTTCTCTCTCAGCTAAGGATTTAATTTCTCTCAGCAAAATATTCCAATTAGCCTCAAACCAGCACATCAAGAAACCATGTGTTATGTAAAAAAAGCAAAACAAAATAAACATTATCAACATGACTTCTTCCACTTGATATTTCAATATTTACCTTTTTATTCTTCTTTAGTTGGCATTCTTACTTGACTAAATTTGGGGGGTTTGTTCAGGAAAGGATCGTATAGTCAGACTCTTAGTCAGAGTCATTAAGAAAACTGTTGAGATTTGAATGTGCTTCAAGAACCTTTCTTCAATTTGTGCCAGTTTTTTGTACTGGAATTACTTACTGAGGGCCATGGTCCAAATCCTGTTGAAGTCAGTGGAAGTTACTCCAATTATTTAACTGGGGCTGGGTTCATAAGGCACTGACCTTTTGAAATTGTTTTTCAGATGTTGAATTTCTCCTTATATAAAAAGCACAGTCAGTAATGAGCAACAAGTTGTAATGGGACTGAAGTAGTATATAGTGTATGTATACAGCACTTAATTAAACTCATCATTCTATACCTTCATAAAACATTTCCCACACCATTGTTCACATTACTCATAGGAGATTTAGATTTTGGAAATTCCCACAAAAATATCTCAGCTGTTCTATATACTATATATTATAGCACTTGCCATTGTATGTAGGAAGGGTAATTAACCCAAACATTCTATTTCACTGCCACATATTAAAAATCAGTATTATAAATTTCATAACATAAAAAGCATATTTAGAAATGGTAGGAGAGTTAGACATTGAGTATTTTTTTTCAAAGGTATTTCACTAAGGGACTGGATGGCCTAGGCAATTGTTAGAGGATACCTTGAAGTCAACATTTCAAGGTCTGTAGTGTCTAACAAATAAGTAGTATCCAGCTGTGATGGGAGGTTCTGAAGGACATAATGTGGTAGATCTGACTGCACACAGAAGTACTCCTGTCTTTTCTTAGTCACGCACTATTATTCATGAAGAGCCTGATCCCTCTGTGAATTCTATTCTTGAAATAACTGAAATATGGAATGTTTGTCCATTGACACATTTCACGGTTTTTAACAAATGTATCCCAAGTTATAATGAAAAAGAATATTGCATAGTTTTCAGTAGTTGGAGGGGATTTTTTTGTATGATGTTTGTGTTTATGGGTTCTGTTTTATTTTAAAAAGAACCGAGCTTCATTGTTTCTGTTACCTGAAACCAACCTTGAACTTAATGCTTTTCAAGTATTCCCAGTCTCTCTCTTGTTCCACAAATGTTAACTGAACTTTCACAGATTGCAAAAGGTTTTGGCATGTTAAATGAAGTTCACTATTTCAGAATCAGGGAACACTCCTTTCTACTCTGGACATTGCTATTACGGGGTCAGGAGAGCAACTCAAGAACCTCTGTTCCAGCAAAAACTCTTGAGTCTTTAAAAATCCTGACACTGTGGAAGGCTTATGAGAAGCTCTGGAGTCCATTGACATCAAGTTCGATGAGCCTCTTGTAGAGATGTAGATTCTGAAGTCCAGTGTTCAACAGGAGTTAAACTGATCTTTCAGACTTCAGCTTCTCAGTTTACTGAAATTAGAAGTGCTTTTAAATGAGAAATGTCCAGCCCACTTTAATATGCTTGCTTTTTCTTATTATGTGGTCTTTGCTATCGCTACAGGAATGAGGAACGTGATTCTGCACAGTACTGTTGAGGCTGAGTTTAAAGTAATTCTGTGGCCACTAAAAATGGCCTTTACACTTAGGGATACTTTGCCTTATTTTCCAGTACAAAACCTTACCAGAATTCAATTATGAAAGTGGAGTTTTTTGGTTTTGTTTTTTTTTTTTTAACAGATCTTCTATTTTGTTTGAGCAGTTCTGTTTTCTTGCCTAGTATCTCAGAATGATTTACCTAAACAGGAAAGAACTCAGGGCAGAAAAAGAAGACCACATAGAAGTGAAGGAAAGAATAAAAGAAAGATGAGCATGGAATAAACAAGCTTCTGCAGATAGATTGGACTAGATGATCTTTGGAGGTCCTTTCCAACCTAAACCATTCCATGATTCTATGATTTGACCATAATGGTAGGGACATTTATACAGAAGGCATTTCAAACTCCATCTGAAAATCTCTAATAGAAGATTACTGCTTTTCCTAAACCTTGATACTTTAATTATTTGTTCTGCTTTCTGATTTTGAACTCTTCAAGTTGAAAAATAACAACAAAATACCATCCACTATGATGACGACTGACTATGCTTCACTGCACTCAATGTGCATGTTGCCAGCAGCTCTCACAGGAGTAGTTCTGACTACTTGCTCTAAAAACTCTCATTTCTATAGTTTCATGCAACTTTTGAGAAGCAATTCTGGAGCCACAAGTCATCACAACTTCCCTCTAGCAGCAACACAGCACAAAAAGCATTAAATCTGACTTGGCAGTGATCCCTTTAAAGAAGGGGAACAGTCAAAGGCTTCCAACTGTATTTGGAATTTCTTATTTATTTTACTTCTTTTATTAAAATTCTCACTGCAGACAGGATTTTGAAAATGAGAATTCTGGCTATTGATAACACAAGCAATTATTTCTGTGACTTGTCCACATACATACAAAAAAAAAAAAAAGGCTTTGTATTGTACTTATTCATCTGGAGAAGAAGCTTTTTTTTCAGCATTGTGAAAATTATTTGCAAGAGGAAAATTACTAATTTGTACATCTAATTTTTCCACTGATAATTTTATTCATTGTCTTCTCTTCCTTGCAGAAAGTGTCAGTGTCCAATGTGACTTCCAGTTCTGTCCTTATGACCAGATATGGAAGAAACCACTAAAAATCCTCTCTCCAATTTTGAAACCATGTGAGATCGTTGACATGAGCTTATCACATGAGTTTCTTGTCACTGTTCCAGAATTTTTGCATGAAAGAGGTCATAAAACACTTTTTGTGTTGATACTGTGTAACCAAAGAACTTACAGCATTATTAACTGATTTACAGAGGTTTAAAACAGATATTCTTGAAATAAGATGTCTTTATTACAGAGGTAATAGAGCAGTATTCACCATAATAAAAAGAGAGAGGTTTCTAGTTTTATTAGTTGCAAAACTTTGACAGGTCAAGCTGTACATTTAGAATCAATTTTAACACATAGCGGAAAACAAAAGCAAAAACAAAAACAACCTAACCAAACAAAGGCCAAAAACCAAGTTGAAGTCCTTCACTTTAACTGAAGTGGAATATCTATGAAAAAGATCTTTAATTTCGAATGATGCATTATATTTTCTCTATTGAAAGCTAGATTATTTCTAAACAGCAAGTAAAACCTTCTGGTCCTACCTAAAGCGTTATATCATAGATGCTCCCAGTGGCAAACCTTTGTGCCTAAGTTCTTGTTATTTACTTGCAATAAAGTGAAATTTGGTTTTGTTTTGTTTTTTTTCAAAAGCCACTTTTTTCTAATAGACATCAGGAAGAATAAACTTCACTATGAGTCAGGAAAGTACTGTGCTCCTCTAGGAAATTTGAGGACCACAAGTATGTGCAAGTGTATAACTACATACTTGATATTCACATGTGTTTTCTGGTGATCTTATCAAAATACAGTTCCTGGTAAT
Source organism: Ramphastos sulfuratus (assembly GCA_013399055.1). NCBI lineage: Eukaryota > Metazoa > Chordata > Aves > Piciformes > Ramphastidae > Ramphastos > Ramphastos sulfuratus. Next base: position 32,781 of record WBNM01022671.1, on the reverse strand, counting down.
AAAGGAATATAAAAGTTCATATAAGCACAAACAATTAATCTTCTCTATAAATAATGATTTCAGAATTTCATTCTCATTCATGAAAATGATTAGATTATATTTTAGAGCAGAATCAATTCCTTTCTGTTAAGAGTGTATCATTCTAGCAACTGTATAAAAATGATGGACTGGAACACACATTTCTGATCCTGCAAGTGATCAGTGCTAACGTCTGTTCGCCCACAGAGGATTTACATTTCATTCTAATGGTTTATGGGAAGACTTGGTTGCTTATCATAGACATCACCAAGAAGCAGTATGCAGCACCTGATATGGCATATTGTCCTCTAAGGAGGCAAATAAGTAAGAAATTTTGAAAGCTATGCTGTGGATATAAGTCCATCTTCCACAAGCTATTCATGAGACTTTGAGCCTATAATTGTAGTCCTGATTTTTTTTCTTATATAATCCCTAAAACATGATCATAGGAATCTTTTCCTTCAAGTTAGAAAAATAAGGTGTTCCTAAGTACCTGTTCAACTTCACTCCTGTAAGAGAAACTTCTGTAATTTTTCAGAGACCTAAGTTGCCATAATTATCAACTAAAGCAACGAAAGTGAGTATTAATATATTTCCATCCAAAGAGTGACCTGTTTATCAATGAGTGTTAGCCCAGGAACAGAGGTCACTGTAAAATCCCTTCTCATTTTATTGCCCCTATATATTAAAATTACTTTTCATCATAAGAAGACTTAAGAACAAATTTATGCATCTACTTAGACGCTTTGCAAGACTGAGGATCTCTTCACTCCCTATTCAACCTAAAAGTAATTCAGGCAAATCTGAAAAACTTAGAAAAACTGAAATCAACAGGGTTCTTTCACACTGCATAAATTTATGTGGGAACATGGGCACTGACATTTCATTCTTAGCTGTTGTCACACAATACTGCATAGCAGATCAAATGTAGCAATTAAAAATGTTTTGAAACTGCAACTCCTACTCCATAAATTACTGCAGAACAACCAAGTCAACTTCCTGTTTGTGCTTAAACTATTCACAGCTTCAGCCGATGGCCTGCAGTGTCTTTTCCAAAGGTCACACCACAGTTTTCGATTCACACATTTGATTAAAAGTATAAGAATCACAGTGTCCTGGGAAATGATCTGCAGTAAAAATAGATCAAACTACCTGCTGTTTCCAGAATAAACCAAGTTTCTGTCTCTTCTCCCCTTTCAGCTGGCATTGCAAAATAAGGTGATATGCATGGCTGCAGATATCATACTGCTAAACCAGGGAATTGTAAGTAAGGTATTTGGTTTAAACTAGGGAATTGTATGTAAGGTATTTGGTTTATGATTTACTTTTTTTTTTTTTTTTAGAGCATAGCTTCTGTAACTGATAAAACTATGTTCAGTTGAAAATATGATTACGAAAACCCAAGATACAGAAAAGAGTACTTCGATTTTACAAGGACTAAGCTCTCCTCTAACTCTTCTTCAACTGCTGCAGAATAGTTTTGCCCAATTGCCTTCAGACCAGACTGTCACAACTTTCTCCATGATGATGAGCATCCTCCATGAAGTTTTATTTGTGTTTAATGAAGTTAACATGCAAGAAAATATACAGAAAAAAAAAGTCTATGCAGTATTTCCTTTCTTTCAAGATTACATCCCTTAATATGTGTGGCAAGATAATTAAATGTCTGGTTCTATTGTCAATAATAGTGTTGGTGTCCAACAACTGGAAATTTTGAAACAGCATTTGCAGCATATGGTGCAAATTTCTGGCCCCAAAATAGTGGAGAACAAGAAGATATGCCATGGTGAAATACATCTCTGTCAAATTATAAATATAGAATCAGAATTCCTTTCCATTTTTTTTAATCCAGGAAGTTCATTTTATGTCAAGAGATCAGTTTATCTAATCACATCTTATATAAAGCAAAATGATGGTATTGTCCATAAGACATATGCACAATAAACCAGATGACTATAATTAAGAATTCATTGTTTTTATCTTTCCTTCTGCACTGCTTAAGGAGAGGTTAATGCAGAGTGTCCTAAAAAGGAGATATCCAAATGGGTGAGTGAGAATGTGAGGTGAGAGTGAATTTTCATGGCCCAGAGCCTGATCTGTTGAATGATTCTTGGACGCTTCTGCTTCCCAGGGAAAGTTTTGAATAGACTGGAAACTGGAAATTTGTGACTAGACTTTATCCAGACCCTGTAGTTACACAAAGAAAAACAGGGAATGTAGTCTTGAGACAATTTATAACAGACTGGTGAGCATTTTGAGTGAGAATGGGCCAAGTTTTAAGAGCAAAGCTAACACATGTTCTCTCAAATGTAAATTGGATTAAAAGATGTTCCATTTTAGTTACTCTACTGTGAAATGATATTCTAGTTTATTAGCAATGCAGGTCTTGACTAAAAATTTAGTATGATTTTTATCTTAAGAGTGACTGTGGGAACTTTACATTTCTTTGATGATTTTCGTTATAGCTTTAGCTATATTTAAACTGAATTATCATGCACATAGAACATTGCATTCTTCTTTAAAGCACAAAGTAAAGATGTTAGAACAGACTGAAATAGCCTTTTTTTTTTTTTTTGAGCCCTCACTGTAACTATATACTTGGACCACTGGAAAAGAAAGTAAATTGACATCCAGGTAAATAAATAGTGGCTTTGATCTACTCAGCTCAGCTTTTGGAAACACATAATACTGGCCAATTTTTGCTTTCAGTGATAATTCAATCCCCTCAATTACATGCATCAATCCTGCTGTGGAATCTGTCAAAGCAGAGCTCCACAAAATCTCCTTCACCAGGCCTCATTTTATCTTGATTGGAGCTGAAACACCCAGTTTGCTAATGAATATTATTAAGCTGATAGACTAGACGTTAACACAATCATTTACATGGGTATTTGGTGAAGCAAATGTAGTAATTTACTCTAATGACTCCATTACTGTGCTGAACATTGGCAAAGTATGCACTGTCCCTTTCGGGATCTTTGCTTCAGAAGAAAAATATCTCCAAGTGTTGATATTCTACTCTAAATAACCATTCTTATAAGTTATTCTCCTAAAAATTAAGGTTTTTTTCATCCCCATTAAATATATTTTCCTTGGTCAACACAAAATCTCAAATTGCAATATTGGAAAAAGAAGCCATGTACGCCTCTACTTTTATAGTCTTACAGCTTAAAAACAGCCACAGCAATCTTTTTTGCCACTATGTTTTCCGAAACTATGCTGTATAACAACATTATATCATTTTGATAACTCACAATTGCAAGTCTACTTTCCTGATCCAATTTCAGCTCGATATTTCTGCAGTAGATCATATCACAGAAGCGTTGTGTTCAGAGAGAAGATTTAGCATAGTTCCTATGTTCAGGGTTCTGTCAACAGATGTTGAAAATATAAATAAACTATTTTGAAAACAGAAGTTGTGTTAAACAGGCATTTGTCTATCAAGCCTGAAAGCATAGCTGGTTACTTGGTTTGCTGGCAACTGCATACATTACTGTCCTTGAATTTTAGCTGTAAATGCACTAAGCATATAGTGGTGCTGCCCAGAGAAATAAATCAGTTTGAAAGTAACCTACTTCTTTCTTCCAAATTGCCATTAATAACATTTTGCTATTGTAAGATTAATGCACCTTAGCAGACAAAGATACAGTGAAACAAATTGTGTTGTCTGTGCTCCAGCTTTCAGTCATGTTACTGCCTTTTTCTGCACTACTTATGTATGTATGTATTTCTAAGCAATTTTGGAACTAGGATGTACAGCACAGAAGATAGGGCAGATACAGATGAAGCAGCAGTAGCAAAGTAGCTTTCCTAGTACTTTCCTTCAAGATAAAGGGAAACCTTTCTGATTAAAGAAAATGTCTCTCTCCCCACTGAAAACTAGAGCTAATGGGATTTTTTTTCTCTAAGAAAGAACAGAAAAATACCAAATCACATGGAGAATATCATCCCAGAATTTAATGGATTCCACAGGACTTTGATGAATAGCAGGTGAATTTTCTGACAGTTCTGAATTCTAGTGTCCCAGTATTGCCACTGTGCGGTCCTAGGGCACACAGACTTGTTACAGAACAGTCAGGACTCTGCTACTAGGAAAATCTGTTTAATCAAGTGAAGCTCCATATGTGCCAGTACCTTGACTCTTAAAACAAATCACTGCAACAGATGTTTTCTTGCCCAGTTTCCCAACTTAATATCACTGTAACATTTATGAGCATTTTCCCATCTTTTTCAACTCTGCCTGCACTCAATATGTAAAGTCCTATTTAAATGAGAACACTTCTATCTGAGGGCTAGGTCAACATGTCCAGCAGTGAGGGGTTATCTGTACCTTCACAGAGGCTGGCAGAGCTCCAAAGCTCACAGTTCTATAGCTAGAATTTATGGAATCTTATGGGTTTTCAGTCCCAGTGAAGCATTTCAAGACTTCCAAACTGCTTTTTGTGACATCAAGACTTGAGGACAAAACTGGTCATACAAGGTTCCATGAGGAGATTCAACTGAGCAAGTGTGGAACAAGGATTCAATTCAGGATTAAAGACTTCTAAATGAAAGTGCATAGAGGCACACTTGAGGTCTCACTTCCTCTTGTGTTTTCTGGAGAACTACTCAATAGATTTTGGCCTACCAGGCACTAGGGTCATGGCTCAGTTGCAAAAAAAATCAAACATCTAGTACTATTTAAGATGTCTTGTGGTTTCTGAGAAAGCTGTATACAGCTGACAGATGCAACACAAAGACCTGCATAAGATCCTGTGCAGAATCAGCCTGCTGCAAGGTGGAATGTACTAGTTCAGACTGCAACAGGCATTGTCACCTGAATTCAACTTGCCTCCATGCTCCAATAGCTGTATTGATTAGATTTCTGCTGACTATAATTGGAGCTTTGAACCCTTGCATTCTTGTATTCATCTGTGTTTCAGTGTTGACCTATGTGTGTGCCCATGGGTTCCTAAGTTTACATATCTAAATTACTCTCAAGTCCTCTTTAAGATAAATCAGGAGAGAGTTGTACTTCTAAAGTGAAATTCACTTTTAGTGTGATGATGCTGAGCTTAGATGGGTTGACTTACCTCCATTAACTTCCAGGGACTTTTGGATAAATCCTAGGCTAGGCATTTACATAGTAGATATACTAAGGGAAAGATTTAATTCCCAAAACATGGACAGATTTCTTATTTTATGCCCTGTAGCTTTCATCCTTTATCTCCAGATATTGGCCAGGAAGAGCAATGGCCTTCTCTAAGCTCTGTGCTAAATCTGGAAACCATATGTGAATGAAAAAGCAGTTTCATTTTTTCCCCAAAAAATGTTCCTTTTTTTTTTTTTTTTTTCCCCTGAGTAGGAGACTGATGGTCATTATCTTATTTATAAGAATTGGTTCTTCCCTTCAGTAAGTGACTAAATGACTTTTTTTTTTCAACATCAGGTGCCAACTCTTGCTTTAGCTGGTAAGGAGCTCTTTGTCCAATGAGACGTAGGTCTCCTCCCCTCTCCTTGGTGGCTATTCAGCTTTTCTCAGCTGTTGAATTTATCTTTCACTGAACCTTAAATTCACTAAATTGGTCTATATATTAAAAATGTATATGGTATGAATATCTAAACATTCTAGGTGCTCACTGGAATTTATATATGATTCTGGCTCTGTACTGATGTAAGATGTAATAAAACACTCTAGAATGACGATCCATTTGGAATGATTCTCAACCTCTTCAGAAAGCCTAGTATACTATGGCAACAGAAGTAGTTTTAACATACTTGATTTTCATACACTAGAAAAAGGAGCACCTCTTGTTTTGCCCTTAAAGGGTAATGCAGTGCTGAGCTCTTTGTCTTCCCTTCCCACTGTCCAGTCATGAACACAGATTTATCTCCAGCGACATTAAAAAACAGGACCAGAACATGGCCTTGCAAGAACTCTGTATTTAAAAAAAGCATATAGATCTGGACATCCTTTTACTACAATATTTCATTAATAAAATGTAAATAAAATGCTTCTTTGCCTGCCTGCCTTCATTAGATTTCTCACTAACTCTCCTACTACGGCATTGTTGGAATCCTTTTCTCATTCACCCCCTGAGGTCTGCTATTACCTTTGCAACCATATCACTGGTTATGAATTTGTTAACCTTAAGAAGTATCAGAGAGATACAAGGCAGAAAATGCAGAGAAGTAGCACTGAGTGGGAGTACAGTGCCTAAAGCTACGAGATGTGGAAGAGCTGCATTGTTCATCAAATCACCAGAACTCACCTGGGATGTTCAATGAGTCATACATTTCAGATCCTTGGGTTTTCAGATTGTTTGCACCAAAACCATTTCAACATATTCCCTGCACTCATAAGTTTTCCTCTTTTAAAACCTTTCAGTGAACTAGATTATTTCAAATCTCTTGCTACTATCTATTCAAGTACTGATCTTCTGTTTGCCTTCAGAACCTCACTGGTCTCATCTACATAACTTGTCATTTCTCCCTGTCAACGTGAGCACCACCGCAGCTGCAGAAGGACAACAGACAGTAAAAGTACTAAATGGGTGAGAATGAACACAAAATAACTTTTAAATCAATTTGATGTTGTAGATAGCATTTCTAATTTTCAAAAACTTTAAGCCTTTGCTAAAAGAAGAATGACAAAGTTTCTATGAAAGAATGGAAGACCCATCTGTGATGCTACAAATGCTAACTCTATCTGCTATGAATGTCCAGGAAAGGCTGGGTAATATTTGTCATAGGGGGAAATAATAAAATAAAACATAAATATTTTCTTCTACTGGAAGCAAACTTCTAGAGGTTCATCATCTCATTGGCTTACATAGTTAGGCTCCTATTTCCTTACTGTCTTGCTCATTCCAAAACCCTTGCATTTAATATGCTGCAAGACTGAGGTAAGGACTGTCTCCTGGAAGATTTAACATGTGGATCTGTACTGAGACTGAGCCGAACCTCAAATATATATTCTCGTGTCTAAATAAAGTTACTCTCATCTTTATAGAAAAGACAGACACTCTAACACTTAATTTCCGTAGGATCTTTCTTTGGAACTTCATTGGAGCCTCATTGTTCTTGACTCCTGACTACTGTTGGCTTTTAAGTGTCACTTAAATATCTTGCTGTTATTTGGTTTACTTCCGAGCATGATTTGAATTGGTGACTATACTTAGGCTGCTGGGAGAAACTAACGTCCTAAAATGGAAATGTTTCTAAGTTTTTGGCTGTTGAGGACAGACAGCTCTAGGTTATAGCTTATCTGGACATCTAAATCCATCCTAGTTGATAGAATAGTTTTCCCAGAAACTAAAGGAATTATTTAGAGAAGTTGTAATATATTTGAGGAAGTTACACAGAGTTTCTAGAGCTGTGTGAAATTTAATTAAATATAAAAAGATATATTCTTCCATTTTAAAATTATTCTTTTCCCCAATACCTTCTCTATCTTGTCCAAATTTGCATCTTTTCATTTTCAAGTATTTCAGGGAAAATACATCCCTTCAATCCAAATGTCCATATTAACATGACGTTTTACACCCAAGGCAGATAGACTCAATGTTCCTTCCATCTTTTTGGGATACCACATCTAATTTTACTTGGAAATATATGCACTTACTTCACTCAGATTAGCTTACATTGATGTCTGCAATAGAATACCCCAAAACTTGGATTGCTACAAGCTTTGTGTGTCTCTGGTAAGTATTTGTTTAAAAAAAAAAAATTTGTTACAGTTAAAAAAAAAAAAAAAAAACCAAAAGTAAAATAGAAAAGGAGTGTTAGTCTTTATTACTAACATGCCTCCAGGCACCAAGTTTCTGTCTCATAGAAGAACCTCATGCTTCCAACAATGTCATGCACTACAAAACAGTGCTGCATCACTGACTAGTGCCTGATTCCCCCTAACTGCAGCAGTAGTGAGCTGCTTTGCAGTTATGCTGTCTTCAGGTGTGATACAACAGTTCTCAATGACTTCACTTTTTATAGAAAGTTATAATTTCTATAGCACATAGAGGCCACAGTTAAGACTATTGTAAGTCATCCCATCAGGATTTCTTTGTTCACTTCTGGTAAGTGTTCTCAGTTGCTCTAGAACCCTTCAACACTCAAGCAAGAGGCAGCTTTCCTCTAAACATTTTTATGATTCCATTGAATGAGACAGACACTCAGACCCAAATAGCTAATTAAATTACCAGGCCTGTCATATATCCCCTCTACACTCTTTTACTCTCATTTTCACTTTGATCTTTCACTTTGGCATTCTCCATCCACTCTCATGTCCCCTGAGCTAAGTACTATGTAAATATATTCAGTACTGAAATGTTTTGGAACTTAGGACGTTTTGGAGTCAAACTCTAATTTGATGAAGCATGAATTATGTTTCACTTACTAAACATGAGAAGATTGTAATAAATCTCTTTGCTATACCAGTGACATCAATTTTATTGATAATGTGCTTTGGTAATAATACCAAAGGTGTAGATGTTTTTGTGTGTGAATGTAAAATTAGAAGCAACACACAATGTTTCTCACGAACTGCTCAGAAATGAATAGACATGTCTAAGTATACAGATGCATACAGATGCTTGCAGATTATTTCATACATCTCAGATATGGATATATACAGCAGTTACAGGTAGAGCAGCTTACTGTGAAATAACTCAGACTTGGTATTTTGAAAAAAATATCATAATTTCAAGTAATTTTCTAAGTTAGGCTTCTTTTTTCTTTTTTTAATATAACTTTCATTTAAGGATTTTCTGGCCTCATCAAGATCAGAAATGTTACTTTAATTTTGACCTAGAATGTTTTCAGAACCTTATTAGAATAAGAAAAGAAAAGTGATATGCAACTTCTTATGGTAACAACACCCTTATTAACTAACATTTTCTTACAATTTAACTGCTCTTTATGAGGAACAAAGAATCTTTTCCATCCATATCATTCAAATGAATGTTATTGCAGCTAACAATAACAGAATTCCTAACAATGAAATAACAATTACTGAGTGCACATAAAATTTCAGCTGATAGATACAGATTGAAAAACAGTAACAGCTTCAGGCTAAACTCATCGTTATTTATTTGAGAGATGTGCAACCAGATTTATTGAGCTGATTAGAGTGATAGATAATCTAAGACTCAGCAAGACACCCCGAAATTTTCAAAGACTTACATGTGGATTTAGCTTTTTGTAGCTGATGGGAGTCACACAGACTGAACTGCATGTGTTGCTCTGCAAATGTAAGGAAATAGCTGTTGAAAGGGAAGTGTCTCAGAGAATGCTGTATAAGGTGATATGTTGCTTGCATACTATTATATGGAATTGCAGGCTCTGCAGTAACTCCTAATGGGGGAAATTTATCACTGTAGAGAGGACTTGTCAAAGCAAAGATGACGACTGACAGACTGTTTGACAGGGAAGAAAGAAGTGACCAACCAAAGCATGTTCCACAAATGGAATACAATATGGAAGAACAGCACAAAGATATTTATGGGAAAATATGGGCATCAAGAAACATGTCACTGAACAGAAATCACTGTAACAGTGTGGGGAGGGTGGGAGCAATGCATCCAGAGTATGAAGAAGGACTGATCAGAGTGAGAACATAAGGGATGCTTTATATATAATCCAGCAAAAGAATATGAGAGGTACAGACCTGACAAGTCTGATGCAATGGAGATGAGATTTGCTGATCTAAAACTAGAGTAATACTTTAATCACTTGTGGTTATGTTATTACATAATTACATGACAATGCATTCTCTACCTTTGCCCAGGCCTGATCCTAGTGCTTATTGCCTGGCTACAGGTGTGTCCATGGTGGGTAAACTCCAGACAACAGCCAAGCACTACACATTTATTTGCTCTCTCCCCGTCCCAGTGAGGCTATGCAGAGAATAGGAAAAGCAAAACTAAAAACACTTGTGGGATGCAATAAAAAATAGTTTAATAAGTGAAGGGAATATGTAGGTAGATAGATAGATTAAAGCCCAAACAAACAAGAAAAAAACCCACACAATATCTCTTTGGTCACTTTGGATCAACTTTCTTCTCAGATTCTTCTGTCTCCTCAGTCTACTCACTGGGGAGACAGAGTAGGAAAAATAGAAAGTCTCAATGCTGAAAAACACTGTTCAGCAACAGTCAAAACACTGGAGTGGTATCAACACTCTTTTAGTCATAAATTCAAAGCACAGCACTATATGAATTACTATGAAGAAAAATTAACTCTGCCCTAGACAGACATGCTACAGTCAGGTATATTCCTACAGACAGTACCTCTAGCTGGCTATTGCTAGTGTCATGTCACTCCTGCTAAACAAGAAAGTGCACTTCCAAGCTACATCTTAGCACAGGTCTGACATGACTGGCATTCTACCATTGCCCCATCACACCACACTGCACTCACCTCTGCACTCTGTTCTGCTTTAGAGAAGTCAGTGGAGAAGTTGTGCTGCTCAAAACACAATCTAATGTGAGCTTTTGTACAGTATTCGTCCGTAAAAGAACCAGACAAAGTCAGGAATGAGAAGAGAAAGAAATGAAAAATGTCCTACTTTAACACATATATGAAGTTTGAAACAAAGGAAGTATGATGATATTCTGAGCCACAAGGAAAAAAAATTACATTTCAGGTAATGGGAAAGGAGTTAAAAGGGGGTGTGAAAGTCATAGACAAATATGTAAAACACTTATTAGATTTGAGCAGAGAGCAGGACCAAGATCAGGAAAATAAATTTGTGAGACAGTATCAAAAAGATGGCAACAGAATAGTGTGACCTGGTGAGATTACGAAAAGCAGAAGTGCAAAAAGAGTTATATATTCTTTTCCCTTTTGACAAATAGGGAGTTTGACTTGATATAGTGTCTGCGAGAGTGCCATCTGGTGATCCACAATTACATTGCAAAAGTGACCTTCCCAAGCAAGCTATAGTTAGAGATAGAATACAGATATTTCAGTAGCTCAACCCTCTGCTGGTTTCATTAGACCAAAGCACTATTATATGCATTGCACTGAGAAAATAAAACTCATTAGAACTCACAAGGGGAAAGGCTGAAATGAACATACCCCAAATCCGAATAAAATACAAGCAAACCTTTAGCAAATCTTACATAGAATGTACACATCCAAAATCCTGACTATGCTATAAGCATAGAAAGGTGCCTTATATATAAAGGAGAGTTTGGGTGAGTACTCATATAGGTTTTTAATGCTCTAGTTAAATCTTCACTCTAGACTATACAAAAAGTTAAGTAGTAAGCAGTAAATTCAGACTCAGTAAGGCTAACACTGTCTTTAGAGCTCTGTCTAAATTTACTATATTGTTGTTCAGTTTGTCTTCTAACCTTTATGACTAACATTTGCTGGCACTTCCCTTTCTGACTGCCTGAAACAAATTCTCAGAGACAAACTAATTATCTTTGCTGGTTTCATCCTATACAAAGACTGAGAAGAAAGTAAGAATTTTAATTAGTGTTGATGATTTCTTCATTATCACAAAGGGAAGTCCTTGTTTCTATCAATGTGATCTAGAAGACTTGTTTTACATAAAAAAGAAAATCCTTCATACAGGAAGCTGAAACCAAATTACTGTGTTAAGAATCTCAAGAAATGGTGTTGAGAGGAAAATTTTCTTAAGGATTATACAGGTGAAGACCCTACTCATCTCTAGTGTCTAGAAACTACTGACACCGTGTTTATAGCGATATAAAAAGCTAGATTAGGGTTGGACCCAACCCATAAAACACCACCCTAAATATAATGCACTGCACTTTAAGCTCTCATTTACTGCTGGAATATCAGCTCAGAACACAGACGAGGTATCCAGAAGAGAGAAACAGGGGTCCCATGGTAAACAGAGGTCCCATTGGTAAACAAAGTGATTATGATGCCACTCATAAGAGTGGAAACACAGAGAGATAATTTGCCAAATATCATACAGCAAGTCCTTACCAGAGCCAGTAATAAGGTACACCTAAACTTCTGTGTGTGAGACTAGCCTTCGAGATTAAGCCATACTGTCTTTCCACAGAGACCTTTGACACTCCAAAACAGAACCTTAATCTGGGTTAGGAACTGCAAACACTTGAAAAAAAAATTACCATAAACAACAGTAATGTTCAAATTAATAATATTTATTTTTGTCTGAATGTAATTGAAGATTACATCAGGGGGTAGAACATGGCTGAAGCAAACACAAAGCATTGCCTTTTGAGGCATTAGCCATAAGCACTTGTTCATTAAAATAACTCACATTGCAGAAGACTAGGAAGTAGTACATGTTATACCTAGAATGAAAAAAAGAATAGATTGCAGCAATAGCAGTCAGCATAAACTTTTCTCAGTACCTGGTAAAAGAGCTGAAATACTAATTAGAGTAATCAAACTGCACACACTAACAGCACTTAGAAAGAATTAAGCAGTAAAGTTTGGAGATTAATCTTAGCCTATATACACTAGAATAAGAGCTAGTTAAAATAGTTTATTGGAACCTCCTGGAAGCCTTTGATACAGTTTCTTATAAAAGGCTGTGGAAAAAAAACAAAACACATTGCTCCATTGGCATTGTGATTGCATTTCAAGCAGGTGGAATGTGAGGCATTAACAGAAAAAAGCAAGTCCACTGAAAACCAAGCCACAAGAGGAAAGAATCAATTTGACATATGGAAAAAAGTTATCAATGACATACTGAATTTCCAAGCTTGGCCCCATGCTGTTGAGTGCTCTGTGTGAAAGAATCACTGAAATTTATATCAGTGTTAGAAATATTAAGGCTTCTAGAAAAGAATTTTGGAAAAAAATGTGGATCTCTAGTAATGATATGGAAGTAGACATAAGTATTAGGTAGCTTAATTTGTAAAATGGTTTACTTCAACCTATTCCTAGGTTTTTAATTAATTATAACTAAAAATAATGAACCATTTGGCAATAAGGATCACTTCAAGTCCCTGAAATAAACGGGACCTCAGGCAAAAACTATGTTCTATTTCTGTTCTCTTTCACTGATGGACTAATTTTTACTAAATTTTCCCACTTCTATTAATAAAAATAATTCCTGGTTCCAGAATTCATTTTGCAGTGACAAAAAGAAAATGTAGGCTCACAATTTTGCTTAGGGTTACCAGACTGACACACCTCTTCAGACATTTGTGCATAGAAGTTCAATGGGTGCAAATCTTTCAGTGTACTGATACACAGTTAGGACACCAGGCTCTTTTTCTTTTTCACTTGAATTTACAACAAAGTATGGTTTGAAGAGAAGAATGGTAGGGGGATTGAAACCTATAAACTTTAAGTACAAGTGAAGTAATACCAACTTTATCTGTGGAACAACATCTATGCTATCAACAAAAATCTCTTTTTAACACCTTAGAAGTACTGCTAGGATTCATTTTTGCCTCTGAGATCTCAATTGTCTGCTTCACAACTTGATGCTGCCACATCTGAGTTATTGGAATGGACTAGTACACAGTTGTATAATTTCAGAGAGAAAATCCATAGTCTAAGCAAGTGATCTCAGTGTTGATGTAAGTTTTCTGAGTTTTCTGAGAAACTTTGCTAGGTAAAAGCCTCTGTCATTCAAGTTAAGCCTTAATTTCGCAATGAGGGCCTGTTACACAAGAACTCGATGAATCTGGACATAAACACTAACTCTGTTTAAAGAATTGCTAATCCAGTTTGAAAGATCAAATTACTATGAATGGGGGAAAAAAAGTAAAAAAAAAAAAAAACAAAAGGAAGAGTTATGATAAGAGGAGAGTATCAGATAACTTTATACACAAGGTATTATTTGCACCTTACCGGAAAGATTATTTGTTTGTGTTTCCTATGTAGAACAAGCAAGTTGTAACTAAATTTTATTGTTAATGCTACCTTAAAAAGTCTGAAAGGAAGACAGGATCAAGAACTGTAAGTCACCCACATAAGTATTGTAAAAATACATTCACAGTTATTATATACATTCCGCAGTTCTTTTATGGATGTATACAAGCACACCTATTCTATTTGGATGTGTAGGGTTTCTGAGCACAGGTTTCTTCTAATTCCAGATTCAGTTAACCATGCTGACAACACAAACACGTGGTTGTGTCTGTACAAAGTGCTCAAATAGATGCCCTTTTTATTCCTGAAATTATGTGAGCATCTTTCTGGATCTCCACCTTTCTCTTGTGAAACTAGTCAAACCAGTTTTGAAGAAGAAGGAGAACTGCTTCAAAACGAATGAAAAGGAATTCCAAAGCTGGTAGTGGTACTGAATAATGCCTGTGACTAGCACTATGTATTTTTCTTTTCTCTCTGCTCAAATCCTCAAAATGATGATAAGCTGAAAGCTCCCCTGAGAGCTATTCACAGGGATTTTATTTCTGTACTGTTATCACACTGTGCCTCAATCTCAGCAAGCCAAAACTACCATCATCCCAAAGTTAATTGGATATCATTGTGCCTGTTCTCTATCAAGAGTGAGGTTCATGCATTGTTCTCATGTTGTTTAAAGATGAGTTCTCAGAGTGTTTATTTGTATGAAACATAAGTTTTCAGTGCAGGAAAGGTTCCTCACCACAGTTTGAACTATGCCCTATGACTCATAGAGTCCTTCACTCACAATAGGTAAATGACTTCTTAGTAGTTGAATATTAACTCCCTATTTAATATTTGCATTCACATTCAGTAAAGGCTTTCATTTCCTGGCAGTGAAATAAATCTTTTCTGTCTTGTCAAAGAGACATCAGCACTTCTAAAACTAGAGTGGAAGGGCCATTAACCCTTTGAAGAAGTGTTAAGACTTGATATTTTTGTTAAGGTTAATACCCTAATAAAGACTTAGGGAATTCTTAATGGGCAACTGAAATCCCTTTAAACAGATGGTCTTTTCCCACAAAAAGAAAAGTTGAGAAAAATAAAGGCTGGTACATGTAATAGCATTCCTTTTCAGTAGAAAGTACATATGGGCAATTTTTTCCCCCAAGGATTAGAGACTTAATAAGAGAACTGCCAGCTGAAGACAATCTTTACCTTCACTACTCCTGCCCTGGGATTTCAGTCAGTCTTTTATACCTGCACCTCCTTCATAATACACACTCTGCTAAGCTAAATGAGAGGATGACTGCATATTGAAGCCATTTCATGTAAAAAAATCATTGTTTATCTTTAACTGTTCCTATATGTCGATTAAATTATTTGGTTTACTCAGTGCTTTTTAACACACAGGAAAGAATATCTCCTATGATATTTTATTCTAAGCCACAGAATCATAGAATTGTCTTGT
Organism: Ramphastos sulfuratus; assembly: GCA_013399055.1. NCBI lineage: Eukaryota > Metazoa > Chordata > Aves > Piciformes > Ramphastidae > Ramphastos > Ramphastos sulfuratus. The sequence goes on along the minus strand of WBNM01022671.1, from coordinate 17,510 downwards.
TTGGAAAATACCTTTAAGATCATCAAGCCCAACCATTACCTAATTCTACCAAGTCTGGTGCAAAATCAAACTGTAGTTCCCCAGATCCTCCTTCTGGTCCTTCTTGTAGATAGGTGTCATATTTGCCAGTCTTCAGTCATCAGGTACATCGTCAGTTAGCCGGGACTGCTGATGAATGATGGAAAGTGGCTTGCCAGCTCTCTCATCACCATTTCCAGGTAGCTAAGAACACAGTTTCACAAACAGGCATTTCCTGAGATGTTTAATCACTTTCTTGGGCAAGAACAGACAACAGCTACTGTTGTAAGTTTAATCTCAGGTACCAAAGTTAAAACATAAAACAGTAACCAGCTTAATGCCTACATCTGTTTAGAATCATAGTTAGCATGAAAAGCTGTTAGGCTGTCTTTTACATCATTTACATGTATATATATATATACACACACATAAATATGCATACATTTTCACAAAACTATTACCACTAAAATGATCTTTTAACTTCCTTGTGAAAAATACCCCAATAAGTGCAAAATAAGTATGTATGTTCTAGGAAAAGGCAAACTTGGCTGTTTTCTGAAAGGAACAGCACTGAGCTATAAATCTTTCTGGAAAGGAAAATGCAAAGAAATTCTATTCATTATGCTTTCTCTGTATTCTAGTCTTCCTCCCTGAGTTAGGTAAGATAAAGAAGGCAAATTTGGCTGCCAGCTGTGAATTAAGAGAGGCTGTACTCTGAACAGATACAGAGTTCAGAAGTTCTTCCCTATATTTGCGAGACTTGGAAAATTGTATTTGGGGAATTTGTTCAAATTCATTTTGATTTTTGAGTCTTTGAGGGGAAACAGAAAACATCTTTTCAGATTTCCTCCATAAGGACTGAAAACGTGCCCATACATACTCAGACATCTTGTTTTAATTGATACATGCACATACGACTTACTTGCTCATATACAAACACTTCACATAATGATCAAATCTTTATGTTAAAATCATGCACAAAGATTAAATCATGAGGTTCCCTAAACTGCTGCTTCAGAAAAACCTCAAATTATTGAAGTTTTCTCTTCACATTTATATGACTATTTTTTATTATTGTGGAAGCATGTCTGGGCTCTACCATAGGTAATCTCTGCATTATGACATCAATAGTCAAAGGTAATTCTTGCCTGAAGAGCTTGTAACAGAAACTAATGAGATCAAAAAGAAGGTGAGATATAAGAAGTTTTGTCTCTGTTCTACAAATGAAAAACAGGAGTAGAAAAATATTGTATTACTTCTGTGTAGGATATGTATGACTGAAGCCAGAAAAGAAGCTATGCTGAGCACTGAGGATTTAGTAACTAAAGCAGAAGACCATTCTGAATCTCAGAACTTATTAGAAAAAAAATCTAGTCCTTCTGCCCAAATCTTGCTTTCAAATCTGCCAAAGTTCAACTAAAAAAAGCATAAAGTACTAAGAAAATTTTTCGTATTCTTCCAGTTCAAGGAGAAACTTCTACTGTCTCTCTTGTAGATTAAATTTATGATGCAATTTTGACCCCATCTTCCAACATTTTATCTAAGAAAATCTCTCAAGATTTCTTTTAGCTTTTCTTTACAACTTTTTATCAGTGCATTGTTAGGTCTTTTTTTGTCCATATATGCTCCCATAATATTTGTAACTCAGAGGGCTAAATCCAGTGACACACAGAGTAACAGCAAATGTAAACATGTCTTCATGTCAGTGTGTAATAGATGGTGAGATAAGATAGAATTTTGATATTGTATGAAAAGAATAAGAAATTTAATAGTAATTCCACTAATGAGCAGAATAAAATACATATGATTTGATTGTTACCTGAGAAAAAAGGAAAAAAAAAAATTAAAAATCAGTGTCAAACTCTGAGAACAATCAGGTAATGCATCTATATTCATGCTTTCATTTATATGTATGTACTATTTATGTGTATTCTTTAACTTGACTAGGCCTTGCTGTAGGATCCAGAGACTGAATCACATTTGTTCTGTCCTGAAAACAGTTATGTATATTATTGTATACAAATATTTGTGGACAAGTTTCTTAGAATTCTATTGCGGTTTGTATTTTGAACCAGAATTACATTCAATAGTATCAGCTACATCATTGTGGTTTACTTCTAAAAGATTCAGCTTCTAGGTCATCAGAACAGGAACTAATTACTGATTATAAATTTTTCAGACTCAAGTAACTGGCAGAAGCTTCTAAAACTCATTGTAACCATCATTCTCATGCAGTTCCATGTTCTTTTCTCAGGTTTAAAACCATGAGCTGGATAAATCAGGACAAGTAAAGATATTCATCACAAAAGAGCATTTGTACTGGTCTAAAGCAACATCAATGCAAGGAAACCTTAGGAGTAGTAGCAGTGACACCAGAGGTATGGTCCGTACCCACCTTCTAACAGAGCTCAGAGGAGCCTAAAGACTGTACCTTCCTATCACATAATATGTTATTCTATTGATATTGCATGAAGACTTTCCCACAGCTTTAGCGCAGGGCTGCAATCACACAGGCAGATAATCTTATACTTGTGTAATCACCAGCGATCACACAGGAGTCACTGGAGCTATTGTGCTCAGAGCAAGTCTGGAAGTTGGTTAGATCTCATCAAGTCCCCAGACTTAATCATAGTCAGCATGAGTCATAGCACCCACAGTGTCTGCAGATATGAGCTACTCATCCAAAATACCGTTTGTATTTAAATGAGGAAAAACAGGCACTTCTAGGTTGTCATTAAGATGGTCTGTTTGAAAGGTCTACATTTGGTCAGAGGAATTGGTGTGGATGAGCAGAATTTAGGATGATTTAGGATGAGCTCTCTTTTCGAGCCAAGATCATCCCTATGGAATTCCCTGCACAAGTAACCTCACGCCCTTTCTTTTATATGTCTCAGGATTTTCATCTCCTAGAACTGCCTTGGATGGTCTCCTCTCAGAAAACTCTGCCCTTGACACGAGCACATCAGGACAAATATTGAGTCAGGACTGAGTGCTGGTAAAGGGCCGTTTTGGCTTGCACTCTCTCAACAGTCACTCCCAGAACTTATATTTGTCTGGCAGAATGTGCAGAGATGCTTGTGAGAAAGCAAGGTGCTGGTGCCGCTGCAGTTGTGCAGGAAGTGTCTGATGCAATGAAAATAAGGATTTGAACTGCCAGATTTGCACCTCTGGGAGGCAGAGGCAGTCTATTGGCTTCATGCTTGTGAAGAAAGGTGAATAAAACTCCCTGTTTTCTCTTTCCATGGGGTAGATACCAGAGGCAGGATCCCTGTGATGGTCTCGCTGCTGGCGTACATGAGGGAGTAATTTTCACTAGAAACTAATCTTTACTGTGTCAGAGTCTCAGTGTCAATTTTATCTATGTTTCTTGCTGTCACTGCTATTTTCCTCAGCAGCAGTGCTACTAGCCCTGCTATTAGCCACCGTTGGACTTTATTTCAGAAGAGCCCAATGTCTTTTTACTCAAAAAGTTGCAGGAAGGGGCAGCATTAATAACAGTCAAATGATGTTAAAGGCGTTGCTGCTTAGGGGTAAAAGAGATTAATTGGGCAAAGCTTTGTTGGCCTGACCCAGGCAGGATCCCAATAGCAGGCTTCGAGTTCACTGATTTATATTCACATCTTAACCTGTGCTTTACAACTGGAGCCCATTTCCAAAGACCTGTCTAAATAGGAGCAATCAGGAAAATGAACCTGACTTAACCAAAAGTGTGACTTGAAAGTGGATTAACTGATGTGCATTTAAGAACACTCCTAGAAAGAATAAAGGTGGACTTGTTTCTGTTTAATTTATTTCACTTTTGGCAGAGAACTAATTAAAGCTAATACATTTTTATTCTCAGAAAACATATTAGATGTGGAATTTAATGCAATTTAATGGAATAATATTTTGGGTTATTCCTTTTAAATGAGAACTATTTTTAAAATGCTTACCAGAAATTCATATTTACAATATCTTCTTTGAATCATTCTTCTGCAGTAACCACAGCTGATACCTCTCATGAAGTTCTTTTGAAGGACAGAGGCAGTGAGAAATACTTTTTGCTAAATTTGAACAGTTACAAATGGGGAGGAGAGAAATTAAATAATCTAATGGAATAAAGAATGAATGGCAGTTGTGGTAGCTGAATTCCATTCCATAATAACATTTTTATCCAAACTCCAGAAAATTAGGATGCCTACTTCTTACTGTAGCCTGTGGTCAGCTTTGCTTTCAAACTTCTACTAAGATAAAGACCACAAGGAACTGTCATTACACAGTTGTTTGTCTGTGGGATCTGCATAAATCAGTTGTAATGTTAATCCCAGTGGAAATTAAATACAAACAAAGGCATCCATCCCTTTAACAAATAGAAATGTCCTTGTATTTTTTCACTTACTCTACCACTAGTTTGTTAATACACATCTTTTCCCCTTTGTACCTGAGCTTCTCCCTATACAAGAGCAGTGGTGTACATGTTCCTGTCTTACAGAGGCATTTTGACAAGTATGCAGGTGCTGTTTAATGAGCTGCAGTTGCAATAGTTACAGTGCTGCAGTTTTCTATAATAAATAATTTCAATACATAAAACCAGTGATATGCATCAAAATGTTCCATAATTTGTGATACAAATATCAACACTATTTTGTTTTTTAAATCTAGCAAAAGTGGAAAAATCCTCATCTCAGTATAAAACAGAACAATAACAATTATGTAGACACGTTCATCTTTAATCTCTTTCAGGAATTTCTGGTAGGCTGCAGAAGTCAGACTATTGTTTTCCTCTCTCTTCTTTTTCTTTTTCCTATTCAAAAATCTTTTGGCTTCATCATAATCAACACAATGTATGTGCAATCATGAAAAATAGCCTGCAGCTCTGCTGGATGAAGCATATCAGCTTGTTCTCCAATTTTAGAAAATTGTATTTTATGGCTATCACAATTGCAATGAAGAAGCAGAATTGCAAAGAGAATCTGTCTGAGAAACATGCATAACTCTATCTTGATGAAAAGTCTAAATGATGACAAAACAAGGTCCTTATCAAATCATTTAAAAAAGGGGGGAAAAAAAAAGAAAAAGGCAATAGAAAGGTGTGATTCACCAGGAAAGCACTTAGATTATATTGTAATGTATGTTGTTTGAGAAATTAAATTGGCAAGTGGAGAAAAATACAATCTCTGATACACAAGCAAATCTGGAGTTATTTCATGGCGCACAAATTGATCCTTGTCCCTGTAAAACTAAAATGTAAGTAAATACAGAAACGAAGGCCTGACCTTTTTCATCCTCTTACTGCAATCCTCTGACTTACAAACTTCCTGCATTAGTGTCATCCTGTTAAATTTTGGATTAATGGTGAAAAGAAGTATTTGGCTTGATAATAAAGAATTTTCAGGTTCTCCACCTCTGCTTTCAATGCCTCATTATCCTTATTTATGGTATGTAAGTTCTCTAACTTGCCAAGACTCTGTAACACATTACATTTTACAAGTCTGCAGACAAATCATCCTGCTTGTCCTCTACACATGTTTAGTACTGTCAAATCATTAGAGCTCTCCCAAGGGTATCCTTCCTTGCCAGATTTGAGATCTTATTAAGATTTACAGGAGGAGTTTGAGACTGGTGAACAGCAGTAGAAGTGTATTTCCCAAATGAATTTGCACCAGACATCTAGCTCTCAATGTTAGAAGTTAGTCTTATTTTGCTGAAATTTCTGGTTCTCAGGTCTCATAAATAATGATAAATAACAGTGACCAAAAAAATGAGCTGAAAATAACTAGAAATACTAGATGATAACTGAGAAAGGGATCAAACTGAAAAGTACACTGGCTTGAGTCAAACTGAAGACAAAAGAATGTCTAGGTTGAGTTCAACAAAATCATAGAAAACGATGGCACGAGAAAATACATTAACAGCCACTTCCTCTTGCAAAATAACATATTTTTTCTTCTGCCTTCATATCCTTAAGAAATCAAAAATTCAAGGCTGAAAATTACTAACATTGTTCATACACATCATAGTGGGAAGTAATTCGATAGGACAATGATGAAATCAGCAGATCTGGGAGAAGATGCATCTCTCCATCCTGAAAGAAGGGGTAGAACAGTATCATAGTCATAGGTAAAGTCACATATTTTACATTTGATGCCCATGATAAAAAGCAATGTAACTGTTGAATGTCTCTAATTCTGTCCTTCATTGTGCTTACATCTTCTTTCACCTTGATATCTACATACATCCAGGAAGACAATGAGGCACTGACTCCTGCTTTCTGATTGCAGTCTTACAACAGATATTCATCAAATATTTAGTAGTTCATTTTAGATCATATATCTCCAAGTTGCATATACAAGCGTTGTGTCAAAAAAAAGCCCAAGTAAATGAGGTTGGAACTGAAGATCTCTGCTGATTGTCCTATGCCCAATATACAAAGTGCTGAAGCTGTGGGAAAAACATGGAGAGAAATTTATAATAGGTTGATGTATCAACATAAGAAGAAATTAAAATCTCAGTGTGAAATCAAAGAAACACAAAGAAAATGACCTTTCAAGACAGTGTTAGGTGATTTAAAGTTAAACTGGAATTTCATTTCACTTTGCTGCAAGATTTTAGTCTGGATTTTTTCATTTTATAGTGAATTTCACTGCAATATGCCTTCTTAACATATTTATTTTAATGGCAAAAAATACCCTCCTTCATTCCCAGATACCAGACACCTCTCTAATTCCTTGCATTTCCATTAAAAAACAAAGGCCCTGAACCTCAGCAGGTGGTAGAGAAAGTCACTAGGGCAGTAGCTGATTAAAGTCCATTGGAAAGCATCTGTTCCTGTACCTGACCCACTAAGGGCTCAGCCCTGGGCTCTGCCACTTAGCCAGCTATTTATTTTTTATGATGTTAAATTCATGCTTAGAGGGTCTTACTATCGGTCTCTCTTTTACGTTCCCCCTCTCTCCACAACCATGGAAATCTGCTGCCCCTTCACCTTCACTCTATCTCTTGCAAGTGTCAGCTTTGTCAATCACAGACAGATGATCCAGCTCATGAAAATGTGTCACAGCAACCAGAGTTTCTGCTCTGACCTTCAGCTCTGCCCTCTGCTGTGACAAACAAGTTTCATTTTCCACTCAGAGAAATCTGTTTATTTCCAGTAAAATATAACTTCATGATTCCTAGGAGAGAGAAAAAAAGAAAAAAAACCAAAACTCTAGCTGAGGAAGTGCTCCAATTTCCTGATTTTACTTTACTTTTCATTCAGGTCTAGGTACAATTTCTTTGTATACCAGAAAAAAAATTGATATGAATCATTAAAATTGGAACAGGAAATAAATCCTCCAATTAGTTTTAGTTTGCTGGGTATGGGAGTTTTCATACAGAAAATGTACAATGCAGAGCTGATTACAACCAGTAACAAAGAAATGGATTTTCAAATAAAAAAGGTACTACCTTTTCTTTGATACACTTACACAGGATCTTGTTATTTGCTGTCCGTAAGCACTCAAATGGCATCTGTGTATTTTGTAAATACCCTGCAAATGAAGATTGTTCTTGCACAAAGTAACATGCCTGAAATTCCTGATTGTATCTGTATGAGTTAGAGGATAATGGATGTGGATAGCTACTATGTAGCACTGTAAATTGAAAGTTCCAAAGTGTCCAAGTGATTCAATAGCTGAAGGGCTAGACTCACCTCTGAAACAGACAAAGGGCTGAGAACAGAGCTTGAATAGACCAGATGCATTTGAGAACCTACCTGAAGACTTAACGCTCCAAGACCAAACTACCTCTCATGTGACTTTAACCTAGAAGTTTCCACTGAAGCGATCAGTTCCACTCTGCACATATCCCATGCTGGACACATGGAAGTTTTTATGCCAGCACAAGCTATTGTCAAATATGTAAACAAGGGACAACATTATCTTAGTAGGAATGGGAAAGTGTAGACAAATAAGCCAACATTTTCTTTCTTTCTGAATGAGCTCTTTCCTTACTCAGCCTCCAAATCTGTCCTTTCCACTATGTTTCTGTCTAAGCCAATTTTAATAAATTTGGAGCAAAGTTCTATATTCTCCATACCAAAAATGTATTTACTAGTCTGTCTTGTATATGCCTCCTCTGTGGAAGACTTACTGAACTACATAGTGAAAACTGAGTAGTTCATATATAATCACTGCATGTTGTGATTGCATAATCCATGATCACACCATAAAAATGTTTTCTGAATAGCAGCAGAGAGCCTTCCCTTGAATTTCCTTGGATAAAACATGTTTTAAAGAAATGTATAAATATCCACTGAGCACCCACAGACTGTTGTTTCATTACTTCTGAATCCCTGCACCTAATCTTGCTTGTATGTCATGTACTGTATTACAAGGAAATGAAATGCAATTCAGTAAATTATCCACTTCAAGTCATGGCCATTTCAGTAGATAAAAAGAAAGGCCGTTTGTCTTCTATTTGTTTTAAATCCCACTAGGATCCCAGCTTTATATTTAGTCTTAGCTTGGGCTTTGCTGTGAATCTTCAAGAAGGCTCCTCAAGTAGAGTTATAATGCACAGAGCTGTCTCAAAAGTAATCTCTGTCTCTTAACACAAACACTATTTATTGCACCTCTAGTAGCAACAGCGCTGTGTCTAATTCCTGGCATCTGAGACTTTACTAAATAATAGTAATGAACCTTAAAATTTTACTCTTGCTTTTAACAATTATCTAATCAGTACACTCCAGAAAAGGGATTATCCTTAAACTAGGAAACAACGGCCTGCAATGTGTGAACAGCTGGAACCCAGCTATATCACACCACCTTGGAGTTTAGGCTACTGTGCTGGTTTGAGGCTAATTGGAATATTTTACTGAGAGAAATTAAATACTTGGCTTTGAGGAGAAAATAGCGACCTATATCACTCAGTCTTCTGCTGAGAGAAGCAAGTAAAACAAAAGACACTCACTTCTCACACACTTCTCAGTTCTCACTTCTCCTTCTCTCTGGTGGTCTGTGTGGTTGCATCTTCCTTAACTCTTTAATCCAACCTAACCTTTTTTTTAACTCTAACCTTCTTGTCGTCTTTTTTGACATCTCACCTCAAATCTCTCCAGATTTATCACGTGAGATATACAAGGATTCATCTGGTTATTTCTGAAGGGAAGGAAAGAGGGGGGAGAGGGGAGGAGGTTTGGGCTGTGAGCCTCCTGGCAGTCTGACTGTTTTGGGAGGGATTTCGTGTTTCTGTATTAACTTGCACATAACTGTAAATATTTGTGTATATTGTATATATATGCTTGTAAATTGTGCAAAGCTGTAAATATAGCTTCATTCCTTAACTTCCAGCTGTCTGAGTCTAGTCTGGTGAATTCATGGGGGGTGGGTGTGTAACTCCCAAACCATTGCATCTACTTATCAGAATATTAACACAAAGAATTTCTTTTTAACCGGTTTATTTTAAGACTCCAGAATTGTTAGTGATTGTTTGATCTACCAGTGAATAGCAGTCACTATGAGAGACTTTGCGAGCATAGTGTTTGAGTGACCTGTACTAGTGGGACGTGTCCCTGCCTATGGTAGGGGGTTGAAACTAGATGATCCTTGAGGTCCCTTCCAACCTTACCATTCTATGATTCTATATGGGTGCACTGTAGCCCCTTGTCTTTGGCCCCTAACTCATAGTGTACACAGATCAGTACTTTTCTGCTGGCAGTTCTTGATGTCAGACACCTAATCCTGTGCTTAAGTAATTCTACTAGTTCTGGTCTGATGTACAGAACTGCAGAAATTACATTTTGAACTTATCCACTCCTTGAAACCAGCCTATGCTAAATGAGATGAACAAATGAAAGATCCAGTGTGTAATTTTATGCAACCAGACTTGGAAACTGTTTAGTTTTCCAGAAGAAGGGGTACCCATTGCATTCTGAATGCACTCTGTTCCACATATACAAACGCCCACTAGTACTTAGCTTCTTGAAATACTTTACTGAGAAATGTAAAGCTAATAAAAATGCTTTGTATTCAGCTCCTCTGAGAATGAAACCCCCAATTAGTTAAATAATTACATCCAAATACATAACCCCATGCATGTTTTGAAGAAAAAGAATAGACCACATTTACTTAAAAATTTTTTTTGCTAACTACTTTCCCCATCTATCCAACCTTGAAATTAAAGGCCTTTCATATTCCTGGCTTTACTCAACTCACATATTTCAGAGCAGCACTATTACTGAAGCCAGTGGAAGCATTGATATGGGCAAGTGCTACTCAAGATGAGTGTGACTTGCGCTATGAGGCCTTAAAATTCTTTCTTTATCAACAAGTTATGGATGAAAAGTAATGGTGTACATGGAAAGGTGAACTAGCTTTGACATGAGAACTATATATGCTTCCTCTGCTGAAAATGTTCTTATAAACTCCTTCTTTTCAACTCCTTGTTGAAATTGCTGGCAGCAAGAAATTTTTGGTGGCTAAATTCCTGATTGCTGCATTTTAAAGACACTACAGTTTAAAGGAGAAATGTTTCTTTAGGAATGTATAATGTGTTCCCAAAAAGCAGCTCACAATTAAATATTCTTGCAAATTTCACACCCGTAGTGTATTAATAGTTAGTACCATAACTATTTAACCCCTAGGAGAGAAAAGTAATTTCCTCTTTTAAACACTAGTTAACTTGATCCTAAATCAGACATTTCTGACTAAGCTTAAACAAAAGGATTATATTGTATACGTTAAAGAAGGAATATTTAAACATATACCTAATTCTTCACCAGGAACACTGCTGCAAGTGGGCTAGAAAATTAAGCTTTTCATACTTGCTTCCCAGTGGAAGCTATGTAAAACAGAATAATAAATGATTGTCACTTCATTTCGGAACATAAAATTAATCTCAGAAAACAGAAAAGTCATGAACAATATTGCAGCAGTATTTCACGGTTCACCGGTTATTATCACTTGCCAACATTAAGGTCACAAAAGAACATTTCTCATTTGTTGCCTAGAGTATCTGTGACTATATTTCTATTGTCAAACCTAACCTTTCAGAGAACCACAGAGGGGAAAAAGGAGAGGAAAAAAGAAACTGTGTAGAAGTACATTTTCTTTTGCTGCAGTATGTGTAAAAAAAAATTGTTAAAATTAAAAGCCTCAAGCTTCTGCAGATAGAGCAGGTCACAGACTTTAAATATTTAGTCCCTGTTGAGAGTAAAGCATTAACAAGTTAGCAGCAACATCAATTGGATTCTCTAGGGCCTAAACCCACAACTTCCCAGACCATCACTGGTAGCCAAGGCTTCATATAATTTAAAGCTTTGTTAAAATCAGCAACATAGAGAATAAATTCCTTTTGCAGGAGGGGAAGGGGAGTGGCATAGAACCGATTATTTCTTGATCAACAATTTTAAATTAACCATGGTTATTGGTGTACATAAATAATAAATATCATATTTATGGTTAATTCAGAACACAAATTCAAGAAATTTGCATAAGAGAAGGGTTGTCTATCCATCAGTTGTACAGAATTCTGTCCTTCTATGTCTCTTGGATGCAAGACTGAAAAAAATTTATTTTCTCAGTTTTATGCCTCTTCATTCAGTCATGACATATATCACTAATTGGTCATTTTAGGTTTTGGGAAGGACATTTGGCAGAGTGAAGAGCCTTTAAGAACTATAGATTTCTTTCTACTTGTACGTGTTCTGGAAAGACACTTTCAGCCTCTGCAAAATGTTCTCAAATGAAAATATGTGATTAATAGCAACAGTGTACACCCAGTCCTTCAAATCTTAACTACCTGGGTCATGTAATCCAATAGAGATACTAAGTCTACACTAGTAAAATTACACTTTCTCTACATTACTCACTTGTCAAGAAATAGCCTGAGTCAATATTATTAAAGTCTTTTGTCTTTCAAAACAAAATGTTTGCATGCAGACAACTACTTGATAGTCGTCCTCGGCTCATGCTAACTCTCAAAATAAGCACACAAGTTATTTGCTAGAGTGGTAGGTTGCACAGAGACACTTCAAGCTATTTAACAACGTGCTGGATTGAACAGCAGTGTCTGGGAAGGCTCACTAGCACTCTTTTCTTCACTAATGCAGCTGCAGCCAGAGTCCTCTAGATTTTCAGTGGGATCCTTTACAATGTTTTTCAACAGTTTCACTAAAGAAAAGCAAATACAAAGCAAATCCAATCCACCCTGTCTCACGACAGAAACTACATCAAACTGAGAATTAGTGAACAAATCTTTCATGTTCTGTATATTTAAGTAGAAGCAGCTCCTCGAATATTAAAAGGTCATCCTTGACTTTGTGATATGAGAACATTAAGTATTTAGTAGATTAAAGTATCTATTTCCCCACCGATATGTTGTTGGTCCTTTGTGAGAATCATTCCCATTAACGTCAACGGAAACTGTCAAATCTCCCAGTGCATCATATGGTCAAACTCCTACATCATTTGATATCATGATGAATTCAACTACCAGCTGTGAAAAGACCAGTCCACAGATTATATTACAGTTTAAGGTGTGGAAATAAATCCCTGAATGCTAAATAGATTCCCTTGTTTTGATTATTTATTTATTTTTAAGAAGATAGAATATTCTCCAAAGTGACATCCTGATTGAGACTCAGATAAGGGAAAATAAACAATTAGGCTTCTTCCTCTTAGCTGTTTTCTGTTGTGGGGTTGTGAACTCTTTCCCCCTGACTAGCCTCACTCTGAGATGGAGTGGCTGCCTTGGATATAAAGAGTGTTTGTGTTTTGACAGCTTTCTTGCTCTGCTCTTTCAATCTGAGCATAATGGGCAAACAGCAATGAGTTGGCAAAGTGTTTCCAATTAAGCATATAGGGAATTTCTTTGTCAGTCTCTAGCAAGCAGTCCTGCTTGAAACCTCCAAGTGTTCTCCTTGGCCAGAAATTGATTTTGAAAGCAAATTAATTCTTGTGTTAAGCCAAATTTGACACTTTTTTTCAATATATTATCACTGATGTAAAATAAGTGTTCAGGAAGGCTGCAGTATCAGCAGTGATAGTTTTTTTAATTTTTTTTTTTTTTAATTGAGGGATCTCCAAGTACTTCATAATTATTAACCTAAGATGGCAATTGTCACCACCACTGGGATGAGAAAAAATGGTTGAATGAACACCAAAGATGCATATCTCACTGTCTTCCACACTCTTCCTGTTATCTATTTAAAGCAATACTCAGTTTTGGGAAATGCAAATAAATGAATAAATGCATTTAGAGTGAGTTATAAATAAAAATCCCTTAAGCCCAAGTGAATGAGGCTTGCAAGATGACATCCTTCTGTAGCCACCTTGAAGTCTCTGCAGCTGAGCAGAAGAGGAATAAACATTTTCCCATATTTGGCACAGAAAGCATATACATTCATATCTGACCTAGAATTCAGCTACAAAAGATATTTCCTGAACACAACGTTAAAATAATTAGAACAATAATTGATATTTTTAATAAAGTAAACAAAGGTCATTGTATCTTCTTTCACCATCATATTTCAGAACAGTTGTGCATAATTCTGACTATAAACCCAAAGATGGGGACATGTTTACTGATAGGTCCATGCTCATGATATTCATGGGTCCAATAAGTTCATGATATTTCCCACAAACTTGTACCAAAATACGAGTTACTTTCAGGTGCTAGAGAAGGATACAGACAGAATTTGAGCAAACCAGGTGACATATGAGAGGGTTTGTTTCATTTCTGAGCAAAAGGATTTTTATTAGCAAGTTACATTTTGCTCTGATATTTTGGGTTTCCTTCAATGAAAGAAACAATGCCAGTGTCTTGTCTCTCCCAAACTGAAATGAAAAGAAAATCCTTAAGTGCAAACCACAAATTAAAAAAAAAAAAGAACCTGATCGAGGTTATTTAAAACCATTCTCAGTGAGATGTTTTACTGATGAATGATTGACTGCATCCAAATTTAGTGTCAAACATTTAGGGACAGTAAGAGTTTTCTCTGGTCTTGGCTAACGTTGCATCAGTACTGGTCGGGGACTATTTTTCCTCTTTAATTTGATCTAGCTATAAGGTGGGTGTGATTCTTTTGTGCACCAGTTAGACAATCTTTCATATTTTTACAAAGAATTATGTCAATAATGCACATTTCCTGACAATAAAATACAGATTAAAAGGTTCTATAAAGAACTAAAGAAAAAAACAGAAAAAATTGAAGCAATCACGCAGAGTATTGTCTGAAATGCTATAACTAAGCCAGGTGGGTAAACTCTTGAAGGGCAATAATTAATACTCTCAGATCTCCCTCCTTTTGGAAGCCATCCACTACAGGATGTTGAAATTCACATGGACACCAACTCTACTGACAGAATATGTTTTATTAAAAAAAAAATATTAAAAAACTCCCCATGGACCACACAGGATTAATAAATAAGTTTCAAACAGCTGAAAAATCAATGAGAGGCTGTTCAACTGACCAGAAAACAAGCTTGGGGGAAAAAAATAAATAAAAACAAACAGGGAATTTTGCCCTAGAGATAAGATATTCCTCTTTTCTCTCTTCACAAGTTAAGGGAGTTATAACTCAACAAGTTCACATTAAATTATTAATACTGACTTGTAGCAGCAATTGATAAACCAGGTAAAAAAGAAAATTGGTAAGAAATTCATTAATGGCTTGAAGCATTGTTTCTCATTGTGAATTTATACCTCCTTACTCCACAACCTGCCAATGTGTAGAGCCCAAGTGTTCTCGCACCAGATTACCTAATCCCTCGACACTGCTTTTGCTGGATTAACTCTATGGCAGGATGGGAGTCCCCTGGTGGAGCATTGGAATCTGCTATACTGGTAGCAAATAATTTGAAGATTATTTTCTTTTTCAGTGATTTTCAGGGATATAGTCAATTCCTGTTTCGACAGTGGTGGGCATAGCCAGTGCCCATGTTCTTCTCTGCAAGAGGCAATGGGTTGGGGCAGCCTAATCTTCCCGATGGACCTGCCCAGGCCAGCCCCTCTGACAGCACAGGCTCCAAACTGGTGGAAGTAGGACCTTGCTCTTATCCCAGAAAAGTAAGACATGTTTTTGAGTGGGTAGAATGCTGAGTGGGTAAGTGCAGTTTTGTCTTAGTGCAGTTAAAACTGGCAGGCTGGCAAGACGGAGAGAGACGTATCTCTGCAGGCAGTCAATACTAATGGCATCCACACTGCCTTTGCTATGGTTTTGAATAGAGCTTGAGTGCTATACCCTGACCCAGCAATGATAAAAAGGAAGCTTTTATCATTTTTTAATTGCTTTATCCCACACTTCTCTTCCCACTCATTGCCCCTCCTGCTACATTGGCACCACTTAAGCAGCAAAAGGAGTTAGTGAATCAGATCTAACTTGAAATCAGTGAATATTTAATTCCCTTCATCTGTTGTCTGCTGAGAAGACAGAATTGTGTAATTTTCCTCCTGCTGAATAAATTCATAATCCTCAAGATTTTTGCTACAAGGAGAATTATGTGGCATAAGACTGGGAGTTCTGTCTTCCTTCGTCCCATGTGCTCCAGAACTTGGTATGTACATATGTATGTATAATTTTTTTCCGGCATATGTACATACACACACACACACACACACATATATATGCACACACGCACTTACTCTTGCCCTCATAAACCCTTGACAGATGAAAATGAGACACTGTTTGGGTAGATCTCTTTCCAGTAGGGTGAAACGAACATTTTATTTCTGATATCCATGGCTACTATCTCTTATTCACATAAGCAGTATCAAATATTTACAGATTTAGTGTCAATAAGGGATTTCCCTTAGGAAAGGTTGGTAGGGACTCAGCAGCATAGGATATGCTGCTTACATGCCCTGTAAGCTCATCTAGATATATTTTATCCAATTGATTCTCTGCCATTGCAACAGCCTCTGGCATTGTCAGTATTTCAGTTTCACCTGAGCTTTACCTACAATGCATCCATATTTATATCCATCAAGAATTAAGTGCTTCAGCTTATAACTAAGGTCACTGAGTTCAGTATAGGGAAATATTTCATGTCATTTCAGCTTTAAATTCCTTGTAAGATATAGTGAAATACTTTCATAACCTGAAACACCACGTACTTTCTAAAGCAAAACCTTTCTACAGTTCATGTTTTACCAGTGAAGATAGGAACCCATCCAACAGGAATATTTTTTCCAAATGTAGAATTCAGAAGATAAGTCAGACTGAACCGATTTCTTTCCATCATTTTCATTCTTATTTCTCATACTGTCTCTCTCCATCATTTACTTCACTTGTTCTTTTCTGCTCAATATCCTAAACTAAGGACAAAATGAGATTATTAGTCACCTGTTTGTAGCAGTGGAAACAACATAATAAAAGGACACCCTTTCATTAATGTCTTTTCTGACCATACCTATTGCTCTGCTAATAATGTGGGAAACTCAGTGGAGGTCAAAACTCATCCTGACCCTACAACTACTGTGTTGGCTTCAGACTCTCTAATATTCTACATAAAGAAGCGGAGAAGCTGGTTGGAAGTGCTGCATTTCTGTCACATAATTTTCTTTTTCCTCCAGTCATTGTCAAAGTTTTGGAAAGTATTGCTCTACAGTTGAATATACTTTGGACTGTATTTCTGAACAGCTTGCAGAGACTTCCACATAACCTAATGAATGTTCTACTTGAAGGCTTAGCTTCATTAATTGGCTCTGTGATATCTTCCTGGTCTCTTCCTTCCTGCTTCCCAAGAGAAGTGTCAACATTTAAAACTCAAGATTTGTCTGGTGATATTTTTAGAGATAAATAGTTTAATTTAGAACACTGTGAAGTAACTATTTAATCAGAAATGTGATTACAAAAGAGTTGCTCTCTGTAGTGGCAGGACAGAAAAGCCAAAAATCTAATTGAGGTTTCAGGACTACTTATCAGTTTATTTCTCAGTTATCCTGAGCAAAGAGCTAAGTATTATCGTGTAGGATTGTAGAGAAACCTGAGACAGCTTGGGTGTTAAGTTCGATATGGATAGGGTGGGATATATCTCACATGCCTTACAACAGCACCTGCAGAATGAAAAATTCTATCTAAGCTATTTATCATGGCTTTTTATGATCAGCAGGGGAAAGAAGGCTTTCCAAGGGCTCAACTCATCTGATCTCTTTTAGGTGTCTTTTCTAGGGAAGGATGAGTTACTACATAGATATGCCTTTTCCTGTCTTTAAGGAGGATCAGAGACAGATCTCCATGTTGCAGAAGTTCATTTCCATTCCTGGGGCTCTGTTCAGGCTGGGTTGCCTCTTCAGCTTATCCACCACATCATACTTCATTCCTCACTGATATAGTCACACATCTTCTAGTTCTTGCTCAGAGAGTTGTTCTGGGCATTGCTCTGCAAAAAGCCCCCAACCTTTGTGTTTTTAATGTTATTCTAGTAGCACGGGAAGGAATGAGCAAATCCCCAGTAAATCCACGTAGTCCAACAGTGTTTACCATTCCATGTATGGCTAAAGTGACACTTCGGCTACAGGCTGGGAACAGAGTG
>WBNM01022634.1:0-10245 GCA_013399055.1 Ramphastos sulfuratus | reverse complement strand
CTGGACATGTTCCAGCATGTTCCTATTAAATAAAAGCTAGACACTAACCTGGAGTAGATATTCATTACATATTCTCTAGAAATGCCAATGCTCATACCTCTGAAAAGCTTCTAGATTTCAAATGTTAATGACCAACCTGCTTCTGAGAGTTTATCAGACTAATTACAGCTAAATGAAGTTTTGTCATAATAGCTCACTTTACCAAAGCCAAAACATAATGTAGAAATGTGGCTTTTCCAACAACTGTTTCACTAAGTGTTTGTTTTGTTTTGAGATTTTTTTGGTGGAATAGATTAGAATAGAATAGGACAGAATAGAACAGGACGGAACAGAATAGTTTAGGTTGGAAGGGACCTCAAAGCTCATCCAGTTCTCACCCCCCACCATAGGCAGTGACACCTCCCACTAGAACAGGTCACTCAAGGCCTCATCCAATCTGGTATATATGGTTCTTTTTAGTAGTAATGTTACTTTATTTGTTTGGTTTTGTTTTCTTTTTTTTTTTTTTCATGTGCCTGGAGGTGTCTTGACATTTCCTTCAAACTCAGAAAACATCAGTAATTAGATGTGCCATCTCCTAGAGAGTTCTGGCTCCCATTTTCAAATTCCTATTTGAAAGCTGGACTTCAGTAGGCTTTCTCACAAGCCCTATCTGAAGTAAAAGCATGCAGATACCACTGAAGTAGCATTGTTTCTGTAAATTGCAGCTTAAATGTCTTCAAACTGCCAGTCAGACTAGATACGTTCTTCTTTGATGATGTCCATCTAAAGGATTATGCTCTACTCTATGTCTCATCTCATTTTGGTAGCTGAGGTCCATTACACATAGAGGTTCTTACATCATATCTTATACAGGGGGTAAGGAGGGTGGGATGTGTAAGACCAAGATCATAGAATCACAGAATGTGAAGGGCTGGAAGGGACTTCTAAAGATCACCCAGTCCAGCCCCCCTGCCAGAGCAGCATCACCTAGAGCAGATCACACAGGAACGCATCCAGATGGTTCTTGAATATCTCCAGAGAAGGAGACTCCACAACCTCCCCGGGCAGCCTGTTCCAGTGCTCTGTCACCCTCAGAGTGAAAAAGTTCTTCCTCAGGTTCACATGGAACCTCCTGTGTCTCAACTTCCACCCACTGCCCCTTGTCCTGTCACTGGACATCACCGAGAAGAAGCTGGCTCCATCCTCCTGGCAATCACCTCTTACATATTTATAAGCATGAATGAGGTCACCCCCTAGTCATCTCCTCTCCAAGCTAAAAAGCCCCAGCTCCCTCAGACTCTCCTCNCAATCCACCTCACTATTCCATCACCAGACCACACCTCCTCAGTTTAACTATGAGTGTGCTGTGGGAGACGCTGTCAAATGCTTTACTGAAATCAATGTAAAGCACATCCACTGCTCTTCCATCATCTATCCCCCTGGTTACATCCTCATAGAAGGTTATCAGGTTGGTCAAACGTGACTTCCCCTTTGTAAAACCATGCTGACTGCTCCCAATGACCTTCTTGTCCTTGATATGGTGAAGCACAGCGCTGAGGATAAGCTGCTCAATTATCTTTCCAGGAATGGAGGGGAGGCTGATTTGCCTATAGTTACCTGGGTCCTCCTTCTTACCCTTTTTGAAGATTGGAGTGATGTTTGCCCTCCTCCAACCCCCAGGAACCTCTCCTGTCCACCATGGCTTACCAAAGATGATGGGGAGTGGTCTGGTAATGACCTCTGCCAGCTCCTTCAGCACTTATGGGTGCATGTCGTCAGGATCCATGGACTTAAGGATGTTCATTTTACTTAACCATTCCCTAACCCAGTGCTCACTAACCCAGTCCTCATCAACCAAGGAAGTCTCCTCCTTAACCTTGTCTTCCTCTGTGGCCTCAGGGGTGTGGGGCTCCTGAGTATCAATGGGTTCAAAGAAGACATTCAGTGACTCTGCCTTATCCGCATCCTCCGTCACCAAGGCACCCATCCCATTCAGCACTTGGGATAATGCTTTACCTATGCTTCATAACTTCCTGTTCCTGCCTCTGTACCATGGTACAACCTAAACAAACCATAACCTATGGGGACAGATCTAGCTAAATATCATAAAACTCAGAAGAAATTTCAGCATAACTCCCTCCTGATACAGGATGTCCTTGACTGTATTTATCTGTTCCGGAAACGAGCAGCACAGAAAATAATTCATTAAAAAGTGATAAACTGCATTATCCTTCAGCAGTTGATAAATGCCATGACTCCCAGCTGATTGTAGCATATCTATAATGGAGTGTGGGGGCGTGGGCTGTGAATATCTTTGTTATTCATTTTGAGATTTATGAAATGCCTAGAGCCACAATAATGAGGCTTTACATACAAAAAAAATAAAGGCATAAACTTCACATGCAGCCCACAGTGGGATGTGCTACATAAAATGACTGCTGCTGCTGTTAGAAACTCATTGGCAGTCCAAGAAGGTATGTAATGTAAGCTGGGAAGGGACCAATCAACTGAAAAAGAGAATCAGATGTCTAAACTTCTTCTCAAAGGGAATCATCCATTGCAGAATAGTTTTCATTCTACACCAGACTCAGGAGCTGGGTGAGATGAGGTGCTGGTTTAGGGTTACAGAATTAGATAAGGGTGACTANAGAACTGTACACAATACTCCAGGTGGGATCTGAGGAGAGCAGAGTAAAGGGGGAGAAGCCCCTCCCTTGCCCTGCTGGCCACACTGCTCTTGCTGCAGTCCAAGACATGGTGGGCTGCACTCACACTGCAGGCTCATGTTGAGTTTTTCATCAACCCAGATCCCCAGGTCCTTTTCCTCAGGGCTGCTCTCCAGCCATTCGCCATCCAGCCTGGATTTGTGCTTGGGATTGTGCTGACCCAGGTGCAGGACCTTGTGGCTCCAGTTAATTTGTTGAATGGGAGGCTTACAACAGCCAGACTTCCTCGGTGATTAATTGCTGCATCACTTGAAACATCATTCAGTTCACTCAAAAGTTTCTGCCATCAAAGAAGAGACCAGATGCACATGGAGGCTTCAGTGAGTCGTGAGTCAGGAAGGAAAATGGGACAGCAAGAGCACAAAATGTTAAAAGTAACAAGCAAGAACACCCATAAAAAGACAACCTTGTAGAGTGTGTGGGAGAAGTGAGGCAGGGCATGATGAGAAACTGAGTGTCAGATAAAATGTAGAACAGAGACGGGTGGGAAATGAATGGCATAAACACATGAAACGGTGAGAAGTCAAAATTAACTGAGTTCTCCTTGTCCTTCCCCCTGTGAGGATCATTGAAAGCAAAGGAGATGGGTAATAGAAACCAAATGTAATGGAAGAAGAGGATGGGAGTGGAATGAATAAGATGAATCTGTAAGATTTTCTGTGGATGTAATGAGAAGAGTGGGAGAAGTAGGTATCAAAAAGATTAATTGCCTCCTACCTTTGGAAGTGAGGAAAGACTATTGTTTTCAGGAAACACCTCTAGAAAATGTCATAATCTCTATATAAGAGACCTAAAATTCCATAGATGCCTCCCAAACAGAATTCAAGGTATTTCATCTGTGTGGATTTTATTTTAGTTGATTATGATGGTATTTTAGTGTCTTTACAGTTAACCAGCAAGCTAATAGCCTCATCTGAGAAACTGAAACCTGCTTTTAGGAGAAAGGACAAATACAGAGACACCAAAATGTCTGCTAGGTTTCCTTAGGTAAATTTTGAAAGTTTTCATGGAAGTGTAATAACTTTGCACCTTATGGACATGGACTTGATGGGTGGACCACTCACTGGATAAGGAATCGGTTGGATGGTGGCACACAGAGAGTGGTGATCAAGGGCACAATGTCCACCTGGAAACCAGTGCCAAGTGGCATCCCTCAGGGGTCAGTGCTGGGACCAGTGCTGTTTAACATCTTTGTCAGTGACATGGACAGAAGAATCAGTGCACCCTCAGCAAGTTTGCAGGTGACACCAAGCTGTGTGGCACAGTCGACTTGCTAGAGGGCAGGGATCCATCCAGAGGGACCTGGACAGGCTGCAGAGGTGTGCCCAGGCCAACCTCATGACATTCAACAAGGCCAAGTGTAAGGTCCTGCACCTGGGTAGGCACAATCCCAAGCACAACTCCAGGCTGGGTGGGGAATGGCTGAGAGCAGCCCTGAGGAAAAGGCCCTGGGGGTCTGGGGTGATGAAAAGCTCAAGATGAGGCTGCAGTGTGAGTGCAGCCCAGACAGCAACTGTGTGCTGGGCTGCAGCAAGAGCAGTGTGGGCAGCAGGGCAAGGGAGGGGATTCTGCCCCTTTGCTCTGCTCTCCTCAGACCCCACCTGCAGTCCTGTGTGCAGTTCTGGAGCCCCCAGCACAGGAAGGACATGGAAGTGTTGGAGCCAGTGCAGAGGAGGCCACCAAGATGCTGAGAGGGCTGCAGCAGCTCTGCTGTGAGGACAGGCTGAGAGAGTTGGGGCTCTGCAGCCTGGAGAAGAGAAGGCTTCCAGGAGACCTTAGAGTAGCCTTCCAGTATCTGAAGGGGGCTACAGGAAGGCTGGGGAGGGACTATTGACAAGGTCTTGCAATGACAGGACAAGGGGCAATGGGTTTAAACTGGCAGAGGGAAGATTTAGACTAGATGTCAGGAGGAGGTTCTTTGCAGTGAGGGTGGTGAGACACTGGAACAGGTTGCCCAGGGAGGTTGTAGCTGCTCCTTCTCTGGAAGTGTTCAAGGTCAGGTTGGATGAGGCCTTAAGTGATCTGTACTAGTGGGAGGTGTCCCTGCCTATGGCAGGGTGTTGGAATTAGATGATCCTTGAGGTCCCTTCCAACCTTATTATTCTATGATTCTATGATTATTTAGTTGGGATACTCGTAAGAAAGCTTTACAAGAGCTACTCAAAGTCTCTTGGACTAATATAATGCCTTATTGCTAAAAGGCAAAAAGAGACAAATGAGATTGGCTTAGGCATAAATTCATGGTACAAACCCATGTCTTGACAGCAGTAACATGTTTAGTATTCCTACCTGCCTGTCACCTGCCTCAAATTGAGCAATTGGTAGGAACCCACCAAAACAGAAAGTAACATTAAAAACTAAAGAATTCACTTTATAGTAACAAAACAACTTAACAACTCTCCAAACTTAATTGTGTTACAAAATTCATTGTCTGTGACCAGAGGAATCAATGAAACCATATTTCCAGCTGATCTGTGCCATACATTTCATGTGTGACCTATTTATTTTAATTCTACACCTCACCTAACACCCTGCTTACATTAGTTCCAGATTTTTCTCGTGACATCAAACAATATCTTCCCTGCCTCCCAGAACTCCTTTGCTGGTTTTCTCCCACTACTTATGCTTTTGTCTTCTGTCTGGACAAGTGAGAACATACACCACAGCTAATCAGGAGCTGTGTGTATCCCAGGTGATCACCTCATGTATGCATGCTAACTGGCAAGGGATTTGCTGAGGTATAATGGACAATGGTTGAGTTCACTCTGCCTTTCCCAGAGAGAGGTGTATTAAAAGAACATAACATTGTTTCAGATACTTAGCACAAGATTGAGTTTCATAAAAAGGTATCTGAATTTAGATATCCACATTTAGGTAACTAAGGGAACATTTTAACTCTCATCTCCAGTTTCAGTCAGTGGAGATCTTGTCAACCCATCTAGCAGAGCCTAAAGAATGATTCAGCTGACCAATTTACATCTGGAGACACCGATCCCCTGCCTGGGCTTCATCAGTTGAATTGCCTCAGAGCATCATTTTGTGGTCAGGAGTCCAGCACTGTTAGAGAGGCACTTGCTCACCACGTGGGCTAGGCAAATTGGATGTAGGACCTGTGAGAGTCTCCGCTTCAGTGACAGGAGGAAACCATGCAGGATATGTTAAGTTTATATCAAATGCCACTGGATGGTTTTGAAGGTAGCTGAGTTGAAACTAAGTCACTGCTTACTGTGTCAGGAATTTGCACACCTGCTCTCTCTAGGCACCTACAGCCTTAAGACACCTACATTTCCATAACCTCAAATCGAATGCCTCATTTAATATCCTTGAAATTCTGCCAGCTTTGGGCTGAAATTGGTGAAAGAGAGCAGAAGTTCCCATGGAGAGTATGCAATGATGTAAACCATCCTAAAATTTTGGTTTCAAAAGCCTGCGAAACAATCTGCATAAAATCAGAAAACGTCAGCATTTGAGTTGCCTTAGTCTCCCTCATTTGAACATGAAATGATTTATTTTTTAATTACACAGTCACTGGATGGGTTTTTTTTTTTCTTTTGTTTTGTTTCATTTTTTTCCCAGAGGACCTCTACTTCATTCAGTGCACAGAAGAAACAAAGGCCATTTAATGAGCCTCCGTTCAGTATTTCGTTTGCTCCTTCTTCTTCATTGTGCAGCTCCAGGCCTTATTTATTGCACACAATTATAACTCTGCTAAGAAGACAGAATTATTAATTTCCTCATGGGCTTTTCTGTGTAACTCATCTCTGTCATGCATCCCTTTTCACAGCACCCTTTCAAAACGTTTCCTTCATTCACAGCTGAGATCTTAAGGCTTGACGAGATTAAAGTCCACAATATCCATGGATTTGAAGTGGCCAATTTAAGTCACTGAGGAAATTATTTTTTCAAGGACTTAACATTACTTCACACTTTATAAGCTCTGCACATAGCTCCCATTAGTACTATTCTTGAATAGAGTACCCATCACTCCAGCAAATCAAATGCCAGGAATTAGCAAGGTACTTGCAAAAAATAATTATGAACCATCATAGAAAAAATTGGCTTCTGTGCCTTGATTAGCTTTATAAGCTTCTTGACAAACCTGGCTCCACATTCCATTTATCTTCCTCACCTACCTGCTTATTCTAGAGAGGAGAAGGCTACAAGGAGACCTTATTGTGGCCTTCTCTGAAGGGGCCTACAAGAAAGTTGGGGAGAGAGTTTTTAGGGTGTCAGGTAGGACTGGAGGGAATGAATCCAAGCTAGAGGAGGGGACATATAGATTAGACGTTAGGAAGAAGTTCTTCATTGTAAGGGTGGTGAGACACTGGAACAGGTTGAACAGGGAGGTTGTGGAAGCCTCATTCCTGGATGTTTTTAAGGCCAGGCTGGACAGGGGTCTGGACAACCTGATCTAGCATGAGGTGTCCCTGCCCATGGCAGGAGGGTTGGAACTGGACAATCTTTCCAACCCTGACAATTACATGATTCTATAATTCTATGATTCTCTGTCCCAGCTCCCTCTCTGAGTTGGAATATTTTGATGAGAGAAATTAGATCATTGGTTGCAAAAAGAAAATAATGATGATTTCTGTATCATTCATTGGTTTGATGAGAGGGATAAAAAGTCAAAATATAAAGAGCTTTGAGCCCTTCTGGGCAGTTCCTTTTGTCTGGGAGGGAGCCTGGATTTCTGTATTATTTCTAATCTGTGTATAATTGTAAATATATTGTATATATATGCATGTAAATTGTACCATGCTGTAAATACAGCTTCATCTCACTCCCAAGCCATCTGAGTTAGTCTGGTATATTTCAAATAGTGGGAGGGGGAAAAGTTCCTAACCCATGTCATACACACCACCAGAAGTCACTAAAGACTTCTCAAGATCTTAGTAACACTCTGTTTTATAATGCTCAATGCCTAGGAAAGGACAAGTGAGCCTTCTGCTAGTAGCAGAACTGTGACACAGAGCCAGGAAAATCCTCATATGTACAGGGTTACTACTGTTGTTTCTGGGATGTTGAAGGGGGCAGTGTGTNTCCAACCTTACCATTCTATGATTCTATGAAGGACTGCTAGTTTTTTGCCCCAGTCTTCATCATTTCACATCACTCCCATTAGGTCACCTAGTAGTATGCAGAGCAAAGAAGGTGACAGTGACCGTATTGCTGTCTTTAGCTCTCTATATTCTAAACATATGTGTACTTTTTCTATGTCCATTGATGGCCTTGAGTAGCCCTCCCCAACCTTTACTTTCTTCACCTCCCACCCTTTTGTTGCCTCTTTGTTCCTCTTTACTTACAGAAGAATAGCTCCATTCCTGTCACCAAGTTAACTAAACAAATAGCTCCATTCCTGTCACCAAGTTAACTAAACAAGCCCTGCCTCTCTTGGGTACAGTCTGCATTTGTCATGTGCCTCCCATGGCATCTCAGCTGAGTCATATTTAAATGATGCTGTGAAATCAAGAACCATTTGGTGTCATTCCCATTAAGCTGGTGTAAGAGGAAATTGATTTTGCAATTTAGTGCTGATAACCCTCAGCACTTCCCATCCCTACCAGCCATGCCTATCTGCCCCACATCTTGAACAACTGCATGTCCTTTCAAGTTCCTTCACCAAGAACAGTGCATTTCCTTTGGTGTCATCCTGCCTTCAGCTTTGATAACAGCCATTTAATACAGAGTTTAATATTATGGCCTGTAAGAAGTTAAGTTTGTCTCCCTCTAACTGCCTCAGTATTGTTTATCTTCCCAAAGTGTTTCATGCCTTTGTCCCAGAGGACCAGAAATTCTGTGCTGACCCTGGGTCTCAATGTAAACAGGACTCTAGAGAAAATAGCACATCCTCATGTTTGCCTTCACACTGTTGTCTCAGAGGGATTTCTGCTTATCTACAAGCCATGCTGATAGTCAGCAGCCACACCTTGAGTCCTGTGTCCAGTTCTGGGTCCTTCAATTTGAGAAAGATGTTGAGGTGCTCAAAAGTGTCCAGAGAAGAGCAGCAAGGCTGGTGAGGGGGCTGGAGCACAGCCCTGTGAGGAGCAGCTGAGAGGGCTGGGGTTGTTTAGGCTGCAGAAGAGGAGGCTCAGGGCAGACCTCATTGCTCTCTACAGCTTCCTGAAAGGAGGTTGTAGCCAGGTGGGGTTGGTCTCTGCTCTCAGGCACCCAGTGACAGAACAAGAGGACACACTTTCAAGATGTGCCAAGGGATGTTTAGGCTGGATATTAGGAAGAAGTTCTTCACAGAGGGAGTGATTGGCATTGGAATGGGCTGCCCAGGGAGGTGGTGGAGTCAGCATCCATGGGAGTGTTTTAAAAAAGACTGAATATGGCACTTGGTGCTATTGTTTAGTTGATTCCAACCTGATTGATTGATTGATTCATTCAGGGGATGCTGGGACTCACTGGGACAAGTTCTTGTGGACCTTCTTACAGACAGCACTCTGGAAAGAGGACTGACACAGCAGTTTCCCAAGGTGTTTTCACACCATTACCACAAGCTCTGTGACAATAGCAGCTGATAACCAGACAAGGTCACAAGTCCCTCTCTCAGGAATGTTACTGTGAGACCAGGACTGGCACAGGTAACTAACCATGGGACTGGTGCTGGCACCAGTCAAATGTGCTCAACTGAATGGGACAGACTGGAAAAGGTATAAAATCCCAGAGGCAACAGGGAGAATTTGAAGCTTCTCCACCAATCAAGACCTTCAGGATCAGTGAGGCATCACCTAGATCCACAGTGTTAATTACCTTTTTGCTTTGCTACCCCTTGTTTATTTCTTCCTCCTTTTTTATATTTCTAACTTTTCCTCCTGCATATGTAAGCAAAATAAATTCAAGTGTTTCTCCCAAACCTTTTCCCTCTTGATTTCATTTGGGGGATCCATAAAAGAGCCATGCCTTCCAAAAAAAGCAGATGGAGACGTGGACATAGCAATGATTCATATTAATGGTAGCTCAGTCAGAATTCCTTCAAAATAAAATTGAAATGTAATAAAAAATTAAAAAATAAAGAAAATAAAACAATAAAAAAAACCCAGCCACCAAACAAACACACAAAAAAAAAAAAACCAACCCCAAACACACAAAAAAACCCCAAACATGCCCCCTGCACCTCCCATCAAACTCTGCCAGTTTTGTATAGACTATCTCTGAGGACACTTAAAAAATGGTTAGGAAGTGGAAATATTTTTTTCAAGTGACAAAAAAAGAGGAAAGTTTTTCTTTTAAAGAGGCAATGCTGACAGGATTGCAAAGGCAGCACTTTTGCATAGCAAACATAGCTGAAATGCAGAGAATATTGTAAATATGCAACCTAAGATGAGATTATTATAGAATCATAGAATGTTAGGAGTTGGAAGGGACCTTGAAAGATCACCCAGTCCAACTCCCCTGCCAGAGCAGGACCATCTTTTTTTTGTTGTTTGTTTTTACAGTCCAGTTTTCATTTTTATTAACTTTTTTAATCCCTCTTCTCCCCCATCTCCTTCTTTTCTTCTACATCTCACATTTCCCCCATCTTCCTCCTTTC
>WBNM01022628.1:0-12564 GCA_013399055.1 Ramphastos sulfuratus | reverse complement strand
CTCTTTCTCTCTCTCTTTCTATCCATTTACTATATAGTTGCCAACAATGAAGGAGGTTAAGTTACCTACTTGTGATATTGAAGTCAAGAGGCTATTGTAGATGTTCTAAAGAAAGACATATTTTTACTTTCTGCCTTCTTGTGTTGAAATAGCTTTAACTTGATTGTCTTGACCCAGTTTGTGGCAGCAGTGACTAGATTATGTTTCTTAGTCTGGATAAGATCACTTCCTGAAGCATTTTCGGTTCTTTATTTGTTGTCTGTTAAATTTTTGGAATTTATAGAGTCATAGAATTTGGTTGGAAAAGACCTCTGAGATCATTGAGTCCAACTGTTGACCTAACACCACCATGGCCATTAAACCATGTCCTGAAGTGCCATGTCCACACACTTCTTGAACAGCTGTAGGGGACAGTGAGTCTATCACCACCCTGGGCAACCTGTCTGACCGCTGTCTGTAAAGAAATTTCTCTTAATGCAACTAAACCTGGCGCAATTTCAGGCCGTTTTCCTCTTTTCCTGTCACTTGATATTACAGAGAAGAGACCTACCCCTACCTTACTACAACCTTTCAGGTAGTTGTGCAGAACAGTGAGGTTTCCCCTCAGCCTTCTCTTCTCCAGACTAAACAATCCCAGTTCCCTCAACTGTTCCTTGTAAAACTTGTTCTCTAGACACTTCAGCAGCTTTGTAACTCTTCACTGGACACACACCAGTATCTCAGTGTCTCCCTTGTAGTGAGAGCCCCAAAACTGAAAACAGTATTCAAGGTGTGACCTCACGAGTGCTGAATACAGGGGCATGATCACTACTGTATTTCTGTTGGATGCTATTCCTGATACAGGCCATGATGCTGTTGGCCTTCTTGGCCACCTGAGCACACTGCTGACTCATATTCAGCTGTTAACCAGCACCCACAGGTCCTTTTCCAAGCCTCTAGTGTTGGATGCAGTTGGTGTGATCTAAGTGCAAGACCCAGCACTTGTCTCTGCTAAACAAATTGACCTCAGTCCATCCATCCAGCCTTCCCAGATTGCTTTGCAGAGCTTTCCTACCCTCAAGCTGATCAACACTCCACCCAGTTTTGTGTCATCTTCAAACTTAACAGGATTTTTCTTGACTCTGAAGACTATTTTTCTGAAATTTATGTTTGTGTGTATACTCATGAGTTATTAGGTGTCTGATAGTCTAGCATCCCAACATGATTGTTTTTCTAAGTGGTAAATTTAAAGAAAGTTACCAGAAAATTGACTGTGGAATATTGTGTTTCTATTGCTGTAGTTTTTTCCTTTGAGATACAGGAAGGTGACAGTATTATGACTTCATTTTTTTTAAGATAGTGTATTTTTGGAAAAATGAAGGAGTGTATTCAAGGTACATGAAATTCATCTAGGAATAGAAACAGTTTGCATAAAATGAAAGCACTTAAGATCTGCATAAATGTACATTTGCGGACTACTTGTCAAATTCAGGCAGAAGGTGGCAAATTTAAAAGAAATAAAAAATATCTTTAAAAATATTCTGTATGTGTATTTCTGTAACATGATGTATTTTTTTCCAAAGGAATATTGTTGCCAGTTTTCTGAAACAAATTTACAAATTTATTGTTTAGCTGTCCAGCTATGAAAGCCAAATAGTCAAGTTACGATCAGAAATTGAGAAAGGAGAGGCTCTTCGACAAAATCTAGAGTATGAATTGGCAGTTGTCAGAAAAGATGGTCGCCTGAAAGTGTATGCTGCAGAAGAGGAGTTAAGTGATGCAAAAACCAAGCTTGTTGAACTGCAAGGTAAGTTTCAGAAAACAATAGCTAAGTCAGTTCCAGGTCAGGAATGCAAGTGAGAAGCAGCAGCTTAATTAGATTTTCTAGTTATTGCTGTTTATCTTGGATCCCTCTTATCTTTACCATCTCTTACCTGTCTGCTTTTTTAAACTTACAGGAGTTCACATGTGTCTGTCTCGTGTAAATTAAAACCAACCAGCTGAATCTCTCAAACCCCTTTTCTCTTGCCCTTTGTCCTCTGTTCTTTCTTTCACTGCTGTCTTTGTACTGGATTGTAGTTATGGCTGCTGTCTGCAGTCTGCATATCATGGGTATCATAATGTCCAGCAGTCCTGCCTTTTCCATTTCAAGTTAAAAAAAAAAAAGGGCTATTCCTGTTCATTTGTTTACAGCATTTCCAAAAATCATTCTGCTTTCACTCACCTTTTCAAAGATTTCATGCTTTTAATTGTGGTTTTAGCTTCTGTGGTCAGCAGAGACATCTTGAGCTAGATTAGGTTGCTCAGAGCTCCATCCAAGTTGGCCTTGAATGTTTCTGGAGATGGGGCATCCATCACTAATCTGAGCAACCTGTTCCACCTTTACCACCCTCACTATAAAAAACTTTCTTCCTCATATCTAGTCTAAATCTACCCTCTGGTAGTTTAAAACCATTAATCCTTGTCCTTTTGCGACAGACCTTGCTGAAATGGTTGTTGCCATCTTTCTTACAGGACCTTTTTAGGCCTTCTCTTCAGGCTGAACCCAAACACTCAGCCTTCTTTCATAAGCAAAGTGTTCTCTTAATAATTTTTTGTGGGCCTACTCTGGACATCCTTTCTTGTGCTGAAGCTTCAGAGCTGAGCACAAGCAGGATCTC
Source organism: Ramphastos sulfuratus (assembly GCA_013399055.1). NCBI lineage: Eukaryota > Metazoa > Chordata > Aves > Piciformes > Ramphastidae > Ramphastos > Ramphastos sulfuratus. Next base: position 9,925 of record WBNM01022628.1, on the reverse strand, counting down.
ACCAAAACAGAGTGGAGGAGCAGAACTGGCTCCGTTGGCTTGTTGGTTTGCCTTCTGGGCTACAAGTGGGCATTGCTGGCCTATGTCCAGCTTTTCATTCACCAGTACCTCTAAGTCCTTCTCTGCAGGGCTCCTCTGAATTGCTTGATATCCAGCCTGTATTAATGTTGAGAATTTCCCCTATTGAGGTGCAGGACCTTGCAGTTGGTCTTGTTGAACCTTGTGAGGTTCACGCGGGTCAACTTCTCACACTTGTACAGGCCCCTCTAGATGGCACCCGGTCCTTCTGGTGTGTCATCTGCACCAGTCAGCCTAGTGTGATCTCCAAACTTAACATATGCTTAACCCTGCTGCATCATTGACGAAGATACAAAAGAGTACTGGTCCCAGTGCGGAGCCCTGAGGGACACCACGTTTCACTAGTCTCCACCTAGTTGACCACTACCTTCTAAATATGATCATCCAACAAATTCATTATCTACTGAACAGCCTATCCATTAAATCTGTATCTCTCCAATTTGGAGATGTAGATCTCATTGTATTTATTTCTCTTTTTATAGGTAATGGAGTTTTTATTTTGTGACAGTAGTGTGTGTAATGGAAGGTTTTTTCCCTACTACTTTTGTATTCAGAAACTCAGATTCCTTGATACTCCTTAATGGAGAGATTCCTCATTCTTACAAGTAAATGAGGTACATTCTTAATTACCTAAGTAAATACGATATCTTTCTAATCTAGTACATGAAATGGTTTTGCAAATTTGCTGAACCTTTGGTATTCCACAAAGAGTTTAGAGCTCTCCTTGTGGAAATTGTGTCCTTCTAAGAAAGGAAAGAGATTTGGAAGCCTGTAAGTACTGAAAGTATCACATGTATTTAAGATAATTAGAAAGCTGAATTTTCAGTCCTTTGGAGAACATGAACATATACAGAATAATTTTAGAAATTGCAAATTGGAAAAAGGTATCTTTTTTTCCCTTTGGAAATTCTCCTGCGATCATAAGCTAAACTGTTTGAACTGCTCATTTCTCACTTAGAAGAAAGCTAGTGCATGCTCATTTTACTGCTAGTTTGCCAACTCAGAAGTGAGTAATGTGTGTGTGTGTATTTTAAAATACTTCAGGTCTTGTTTTATGATTATTTTTTTTGTTTAGAAAACTCAGTAACTGTGGCATTGTTCACAGCTGGCAGGTGTTGGTACTGGATGTGGATCTGCAGGGCAACCTGGGTGGCAAGAAAGGTCTGGGTCTGCTCAGAGCTGATCCTGGTCAGCCCCACAATTGGTAAATCTACTTACCACTGTGTGCCAAACTGCCCACCAGAGAGCCAAAACCTGTTTCAGAAAGGATGGTAAATACCAAGACGAAGAGAAAAGGAGGAGAATAAAAGAAATAGCAGGAGAGACAAAAGCAGAGTAGCAGCCTGAGCAGGTGCTTGGGCCAAAGGAGTGACTGCCCCTACAGGCACCAAGAGGCAGGACTTAGAAGGATGCTGTTGCTGATGCAGTAACATGGTGACACCAAGTCTTTTGGGCTGGCTATGATTTTCCCGAAGGCACTGGGCTAATATATGTTGGAAGAATTGGAGAACTAAAAGGGGGTTAGCAGAAACTTTTCAGAGGCAAGGGATGTTTTCCTAAATCTCTGTGTTAGTGTTTTTCAGTACCTGTTATTAGTAACTGGAAGTCCATTAACTGACAGTGATTTACATTGATGGAAATTCCTCTGACTGGTGGAGTTTTGTTCTGTGGCAGGTGCTAAAGAAGTCAAATCACCATGGTGTTGCTTCTTGATTCTTTGTAACTTAACCACTTGTATTTATTGATCACTTGGAGCCTTCCACCCATTGTTTGCTCCTCTGTTGTGACCCTAACTTACCTCCTTGGATGGAAGGTCTTATTAGTGACTTAACCTCTTCAGTATCTTTTCCAAACTGTTTTTCTGCTGTTCTCAGTGAGGCTTCACTTTGCCATCTGATGGTCCTTTCCCAGTGTTCCACTAATTCTTTGTACCATCTTAATCTGCCTCCTGTTCCTTTTCATCTTTTCTGAATAGGAAGAAATTGGGAGTTGGACTGGATGACTTTTGAAGGTCCAACCCAAACCAGCAGTCTCTGATTCAGAAAGCTGGTATGAATTGAAATAAAAATCTGTTAGAAAGTGGTGATCACTTAAATTCCTATGTAGCTAGTTGCAGTCAGCAAAATGAGAAGCAATGTACTGTCATCTGACAGTCAGTTTGTAAAATAAGCAAAGTTATACTTACTCAAACTGCTTAAATAAATGGGGATAGGTAGTGAAGGTTTCAATGGCATTTAAGCTTTAGCAGAGGAGGATATGCAATGTTACCCTATCTTTGCATGGCTGAAGATTAAATCTCTTGAGCAGTAGTAAATTTCCTTGGAAAATCTTAGAGCTAAGGGTTTTTTCACTAGCCAAACCTACCTTAGATCTATCTTCCTGTAGCCCCTTTCGTGGGGCAGGTGCCAATCTTTACTGTAACTTTACCTGAGCTTAAAATGAATTGTTAAAAATTAATATTTATATCAAATTGTTGGAAATAAGCTGGCCAAATGTTGTAGAACTCTGAAATGAAGTCCTCGATACTATGGAGACCTCACCTGAAAAAGTGACCTGACGTTCCTATTCTTTTCCAAAAGGAGAAGTTCTTTAATTTATAAAAATCTTTAAAGCATTCCTGTGTCCTTGTGTGAAAGATGCTATAGGTACACAGAACTTAGTAATTTCTTTGTACTGAAGGTGGTGCTTTCTGTTGCTGCGTTAGTGTTCCACAGGATATAACAATGCACAGAAGAACTGACAGTTGTTACACACTTTTTTCTGAACATGCTTTGCAGTGTTACTTGTCTTCTTTTTTTTTTTTTGTCTAAACAATAGTAGTGAATGAAAAACTGCAACATAAAGTGGCAGAGGCTGAGAGAACATTTTGCGTTGCTCAGCAGAAGTGGAAGGAACAACAGCAAAAACTTGCAAGTGAGAAGGATGATATCCGCAGAACTTGTAACAGTCAATACGAATTGCTGCTTAAGGAAAGAACCAAACTAGAAAGTGTTTTGCAGGTATGATATATTAGTAGTTCAAAAGTTGCGTGAGATGGTGTCTGTAACTTTTTTGTTGCCTAATGTCTGCTGGGTTGAGGTTTTCTGGATTAGGGAAGGAGTCCCCCCAAACAGCTAAATACTGCAGTGTATTTCTGAGGAGATAGCTTTATGCTTACTGTGTCACAGGCTTTCTTGCTTTGATGGAATGTGTTGTGGCTCATTTTTGTGGTAAACACCTAAACCTAAACACCTAAACCAAGCCACCTGTGCACATTTGCACTGTCATGCAAAGCTGAGTTAGTGAAATCAGGGACACACATCATTTAGCTTCTCACTGCATTTCACTTTTCCCTTCCTGAATCTGGCAGCTAATAGCCTGCAAACATGAAAATAATTTATGCAGTATGGAGACTGCACACTATCAAGGAACCTAAACAGTGACAATGGGATTTCCAGCTGTGCATTGTACATTATTCACTCTATGCCATGTAGCAAAATTTCCAACAGGTCATTTTTTGTATTTGATTAGGAAAAAATAATGTAATGTTAAGACACATCCTTATAAACTGTTTTAGATAGTGTTTTTTCATTTTCCAGATCATTAATTTAATTATATTTAAGGAAAAAAGTATTTTTCAAAGTTCAGTTGCACTGGTATGCTTAAGTGCCTTAGATATTAAAAAGTAACAAAAATGCAGCCTTTTTTATACAAAGTTATGCAAAACTGAATTATGTTTCAAGGAAATCTAGTGGTATTGCGGTATGGAAGTGCCAAGTTAGCACAATCAACTTTGTCCACTCCACAGGAACACAAATAATNTTACTTCCAAGCTGTCTGAGCTGATCTGGTAAAATTCAGTAGTGTTGGGGGGAAAGTTCCTAAACCACCCCATTATCCAACTGTAACTGATAGTTCTAATTTTTTAATCAACAGTTGCATTACTGATATCTTAGCAATGTAGTAATACCATCTGGAGAAAATTGAGAAGGTATTCAGCTATTGTTATCCTTCAAAAAAGTGTGGTGCAGAGCCTCTGTTAAGGTTAATAGCCATTTACTTCTATGCATGATACATGCAGAGGACAGTTGCTACTAAGAAGTTCGTTTTTTTATTTAGCAAGACTTTTTCTATATTCCTATTGCCTTCTTTTATAGCCCTCTCTCTGGCATGTCAATACTGGATTTAGTTGGTCTGGGCACTGGTCAAGCAGTAGAAAAATAGCTGTTTTCCCATCCAGTCAGCTCCAATCCTGGGACAGTATCAAAAAGTGTTTTGAAATGACACAAAGTAATCCTTTCTTGGCAGCTTGATAGCCAAATTCTGACAGCAAACTTATCTGTTGTACTACATTGTGATACTGTTGTTCGGATTCTGTATGGCACCTGTAGGAGCAGCTCTTAAAAATGAGGCAGTGAGAATCTCTTAACTGTGTATTCAAAAAGTACTGTGTAGTGATTCTTCAACTATTTGTTTGAAGGCAAGTTCTGGAAAGAGGTACAATAATATGACCTGAAGTAGAAATCAGGTCTGCATAGGCCGAAAAGCAGTTGCACTCTTTTAATGATCAGAAGCCCTGATGGTGTACTGAACTGAGTTTTCTCTGAATGAAAGAGAGGAAGAAGTTTCTTCTGCCTTCTCCCCAGTAATTTTGTGGATATGTTCAATGGTGCTTTGAAGGAACAGTTAGGAGAACCATAAAGGAATGTTTAAGCCCCCTCTACAAACCTGTGCTAGATTAACAGAGCCTTCTCACCCCTAACACATAGGTGAGGGAAAGTAACACAAAAAAAACCTTTGAGATAAAAGAGTTGAGCTAAAAAGAATTTTACTATAAATGAGATAATACAGTGCACAATTACCATAGCCTATTTTGCAAAAAATCGCAGCAAAATGCAGAAGCAGCAGATGAAGCCAGTGACCTACCCCTCATTCTCCTGCCCTGAATCTAGCTCAGTGGAAAAAGACAGAATGATTACCTCTGATTTTTCCTTTTGTTCCTATGATGGCCCTGGTTTGTCCACAGCCTTTGCAGGATGAGCTGTTCTCCTTAAGTACTTCTTTTTCTATACAGAAGCAAGTGATAGTTGCATCTCTCTGATGCAACTACCATGCCTGTTGGTCTGTTCATAGGCCCAGAGACCTCCTCTTCCTCTGTATGCTGAGCAACACTGAGAAGAGCTTGATAGACATGGGCCAGACACCAACATGTCAAAGCGATTTGTATCTCTTGGGAATTTCTGGGCTGACAGCATCCTTTTCCCAAACATTGTACTAGCTTATCAAGACTTTGCACTTGCTCAGGGATGAAATTCCAAACCACCAAAGATGACCGCTGGCCTAGATAATAGCTCATGCTCTCCCACATACTGTGCCACTCATAATTATCCAACCTCGTGGCAGGTCTGTAAATGGTGTTCTTGGAAGAAATTTGTGGTACTGTGATATAGACCAGGCACACATTTAAGATACGTTAACAGAAGCAATCAGGTGTTTGTGTCCCAAGGATATTTAAAACCCTCTAAAGGTAGATAAATTTTCTCTTATGTTCAATTCATCAGTTGGGTGAGATTATTGATAAATTATGACCTTGCATGACACTGCATACAAAACCTGGCCTAACCAAAAACGGTGAAATAATCTGATTATACATATCAGACGTGCCACTAAAGAGCATGTTACCATTTCCACAAGATGATGAGAAAAAAATGCCATAAAGGTTACCATAGGGAATAAAGTACATGAAATGCATGGCAGCTTGTGTAGCGCAGCGGTTGGGGAGGAGGGGAAGGGCCAGGAGGGAGAACTTTTAGTTGAGGTAAGGACAATTTACTATTGTGTTGCAAGGATCTCAGATTACACTAAAGAAAACAGAAAAAGATAACAGTGGGACAGAATCCCAACCAGGAAACCCCTATGAGACCCACTAAATCAAAACTGGAAAACAAGGGGTGAGCCCCAGCCCAGAAACTGGGGAATAAACACCAAAAAGCCTTGAACAGGAAACTTTACAAACTACAGAGTGTATTATGAGTCCCACAAACACTGACCAACCTGTTTCCTGTGATGCTGTGAGCATGGCTCTATATGGTGCAGAATATATGGTTCAGCCTGCTCTGTTGCTCCGTGCCATGGGTATGGGAGGCAGCCTTATTACCTTCTCCATTTTCTCCACTCCTGAGGCCGGTCAGCTTAAACCAATACACCATGCCCCAACCCTGCAAAAAAAAAAGAAAAAAAAAAAAAGACCCCCAAGGAAAATGAGAGTTGGTTGACAGGTGACACCCTAAGGTACTCAAACCAACAGAAATATGGCTCAGTGTCATTTAGAGTTGATGCTTGAAAAAGTACAGTTAGGTACAGACTGGAGAAACCTGGTTTTAGATAGAGCATTATTTTTTTAACTTGCTAGGTAAGGCAGACTAAGAGTGGACCTTTGACTCGAGTTCTGGCTAACAGTAGGTTGACTTAGGTGGAGAAGGCTTTAGAATGGCCTTGTCTTTTGTTCTGTATAGTGTTGCGCAGAAGCCATATTGAGTTTAATACTGTATAAAAAGCTCAGTTTTGGAGAGATACACTCAAGTGATGTCTTGCCTCAGATCAAAAGGAGCAGTGGATTGCTTGGAATCTTGTGCCTTCTTTCAATGGATGTGTTTTCAGCAGTAAAAGTGATCTGTAATGGCAGGCGTTTGGTAGGTAAATGCATTTAAGCTAGAAAATTGTTTGCTCTTAATGTAAACATGATTCACTACTAGGGTGTCAACTACTAACCTGCTTTCATTGTAGAAATACTGTTTTCCTGTTTTGCTTATGTAGCTGTTATTGCACTAGTTATAAGCTTTAAGTATACATAAAAAATTCCATCAAATTAAAAATGCATAAATAAATGCTAAAGATGGATTCGATTGCTTTAGTTGTTGCTTGAAAGCGTAACTGATTTAAACCTGGCAGGTAGATGTCAGAAGCGTCTGTGCTTATAAATCATGACTTCTGTTGTGGACCAGTCTTTAGTGTTAATGTATTTTCAGGCCTATTAAAAAAACTATTATAGTTTCCCTGAGTTATGAAATTAAAGCCAGATAAAATGGATTTTAATTTTGGTCTTAATATCTATGTAGAAATGAGATTTGAAGCATATATGTAAATCCTGGTTGGAAAAGCTGCACTTCATGAGCCTGAACTATAATTCTGAACTTGGCTATGAAAATGCTGAGGTAGGCATGGAAATGGAGTCATCTCAATCTCTTCAAATGTATCTGTAGGATATGGAGGGAAAATAATCCTCTTTATAACAGGTTTGCAGGGTGCGCTATTGGGTATGCTTAGCATGCCACTGGCTTGGTACTAAAAGACGTTTGAGTTCAATATTAAGTGCAAGAGCACCACCTTGTGGTTAGCCAGAGCGTAGTCTTTCACAGGAACATTCAGTTTTAACTTGGACTGGTTGTGAAATAATTTTCTTTATACTTAATTCTGAAAACATCAGCTATGTTTTTCCTAAGCAGACATATATAGTAAGTGTGTATATACAAGTATACTTGTATGTCATATATCTATATCTCTCTCTATATATACACACACACATATATACACTTTTTTTTTTTTTTTTTTTTTAACGGTGGAGTATGTTTCTCTTTGAGTCTTCTGAGTGTAGATGACTTCTGGGATAATCTTGTACAGTTTTATACTAAATCAAAGAAGTTTGGAGGCTTCTTTAAAATTCTGAAATTCTCATGAGAAGAAACCTGTGTATGATAATCCAGGCCAAGTGAGAGGATTAGTTTATGTTTAGTCCCTATCCAGGTTTAATGTTTTTGCAACATTTTGATTTGCTGATGTTCCCATTATTTTGTTCACGTCTGTTTCACATGCATCTCCTTGTTATCTTTTCAGAGGATGCAAAAAAAAAAATGGTGACACTTAGCACTATAGAAGAGTCATGATTCTCTTACTGTTATGTTTGAATGGCCAAAATTTTCTGCCTCCTGTCTGGAGGAACTTACTAAAATTAATTTTCCAAACTTCAGAAAAGACTTGTATTTCTTCAGTCTTCATATATAAACATGGTTTTGTCAGACTTAAATCTTTCACATAATCACTCTAAATGAATAACTCATTTTCTCCTCCTCCTCGCTCAGCAGATGCCTTATAATTACTAATTTCTAGAAACAAGATTATGAGATCTAAAATAATAGCAGAGTTTGCAGACTGACTGGTTTACTTTCACAAAATGTCTCTTCCCATTATGTTGAACTGGAGTAAATGAACAGAAGGACTTACTTTCCTCCAAGCCTGGTGTGATATGAATGTGGATTTTTGTACCAGTGACTCCACAGAGCTGCTGAGTCCGGTAGCATTAGTAATTATCCTAGCCTGTATCTTGGTTCAGCTTCAATAGAGATTGAAGTGGGGGACAGCTTTATTATTTTGTTCTACTGGGAACTTCATAGTTCATGTGTATAACTTGAAAAAGCAATTCAGTTTCTGCATAGAAGAAAGTCTTTCTCAGAATAGCAGAAATGAAGATTATTTTAGTCTACGTGAGTAACAGTTTCTAAAAATGTCTGATTTGATTCCAAGTTTGAACAATTAGAAGCAAAACAAAATAGAACTTCTGTCCCTGTGTATCATTGTGTCAAATGCACCGAGCTGTTTCCCTCTCCATTATTGCCATTGAGCTGGGAGACCAAAGAGATTGGAAGAGCAGCATTGTACTCTGTAGACAGAGTACAAGATTTCCTGTGCAGAGTTGGCCCTGATCTTAGTATTACTGCAGAAGGTCGTGTTCATACTGAGTTTTTGAATCAAACACATGAATAAGAGAACTGTTGAGTAAATGGTTTTGCTAACATGTGCTAACATGATAGATCTTAATAATCTGTTCTAATGTGGTCTCCATGCAGAAGTTATTCTTCTTTTAAACTCTTTGCTATAACACTTAATAAAAGTATCTCTTAATGTTTGTTTGTTTGTTGGTTTTTTCCTAGGAGCAGAATAATGCACTGCAGAATATACACCAGAAAATGAAAGGTGTGGAGGTGGAACACAGCAGGTGTACTGAGCTGCTGAGGCACCAGGCCACTGAACTTGAATACAGTGCTGAACGAGAGGGACAGCTTAAAAAAGAGCTTGAAGTAAGGTTTTTTGACTGTTAGTATTAGTCTCAACAAGAGGTGACACTCTAAGCAATTTCATTCTTGAGAGATGGAATCTCCCAATTAGGCTGTGATTTTTGTGTGCTGGATTAACAAAATTTTAATCATATGTTTTGTGTAAAAGGCTGAACTGACAAATACCACTTATACTATGTGGCTCACTTGAGATGGGAAGAGGTTTATGTAAACAGGGAAATGAGACTAACTTTCATTTAGAAAATTGGTACATATTCCCTAGCCTTTTAATTTCTGAGGAATAGCACAGTCTGAATAAGATGACTTAACACCAGCTGAGTCTTAAAAGTGTCTAGTGTTGGAGAACTGATCACTTAACAGGGAGATTATTCTAATGGAGGGTGGTTCTTGTGAAAAGAAATTCTTGTGGCCAAATAGAATGTTCCCAGGAGTAACTTGTACTCATTTCCCCATATCTTTTCCATTGGATTCTTTTTTAGAAAGAGTCTCTATCTCCTATGTAGCTGCCCTTTAAATACTGGAACATGGTGATGAGTTCTTCTGTAAACCCTCTTTTCTCAAGGCTGAACAGATATCATTCTCTCGGCCTTTCTGCGCATGGCACACTTCATGGTCCTTTGATCATCTTTGTAGCCCTTCTCCGTACCCTCTCTAGCTCATCCACATCTATTTTGTATAGCAGCAACCAAAATTGAGCGCTGTAACCCAGATGTGGCATGATGTGCTGGTTTGAGGCT
>WBNM01022625.1:0-13388 GCA_013399055.1 Ramphastos sulfuratus | reverse complement strand
CTATGATTCTATAAATATGAAAAGCTGACAATTTTCTATTCTCTGTGTAAACTATATTTTGGAAACCTTGGAAGAGCAAAGAGACTGAGCGGCAGCACTTCTTCCGGAGATGGGGTAGAGCTCCCTGAGAACTATTAGTGGATCTGTAGGCTTCTGACTAGGCTGGACAAAGTGTGTTAGTGATTAAGGGGCAATTGAGGTATTTAAGGGCACCAATAGCTGCAGCCCATGCATTTAGAATCATATTGGCACTCAAACCAAGCCATATGCTCCTTTATATCTGTCATAGCCTGCAGGAGGCTGTCATGGTTAGAAGACTTCAGAGTTTGTAGATATTTTATTTTTGTCAAGAAGGGCAAAAGAGATTTCTCTTCTGTTGCAAAGCCTATATGAAAATCCTCTTGCTAATGACCGTGCTCTAAGAGAACTGAAACCCTGTGGGAGACATACTGGGTAGAGATAGCTCAGCAGGGCAGTGGTTGTGGCAGGCAGGTTGTACAACAGACACAGCTGGTAGCAGCAGTTATGAAAAAATAAATCCAGCCCAAATCTACAATATTTATTCTTTTAAGATGTACCCAAGGTTGTCTGGATGTCTAAGAAGAGTGTTGGGACAATGTGAAGGGTAAAAAACAGGAAAAAAATGTCACATAGAAGAAGTTCTAGAAGGCAAATTGCAACCTGGATTGCATCAAAAGAACCATGGTCAGCAGAAAGAGAGAGGTGATTCTGCCACCTGGGGAGACCTCACTTGGATTACTGTGTCCAGCTCTGGGACCCTCAACAGAAGAAAGACATGTACCTGATGGAGAAGATCCAGAGGAGGACCACAAAGATGATCAGAGGCCTGAGAGAGCTCGGGTTGTTCATCCTGGAGAAGACAAGGCTCTGGGGAGACATTATAGAGGCCTTCCAGTACCCAAAGGGGCTCCACAAGAAAGACGGAGCTCATAGCAACAGGACAAGGGGCAATGGTTTTAATCCAGAAAAGGGTGTATTTATACTGGACATTAGGACAAAGTTCTTGACTATGAAGGTGGTAGAACACTGGGACAGGTTGCCTAGGAAGGTGGTAGAGGCTCCACCCTGCAGACACTCAGGGTCAGACTTGATGGGGCTCTGAGCAGCCCGATCTACTTGGGGATGTTCCTGCTTATTATTTGGAGATTAGATTAGATGACCCTTGAAGGTCCCTTACAACCCAGTGCATTCTATGATTCTAAATCACTATGCCCATGCAGAAACCTTGATGCCACAGCTCCCGAGGAGATGCTCAGGCAGGAGCCTCTAGAAACTATCCACTCTCTCTGTAACAGAAAGTCACAGAATGGTTTAGGTTGGAAGGGACCACAAAGATCATCCAGTTCCAACTCCCTGCCATAGGCAGGGACACCTCCCACTAGCACAGGTTGCTCAAGGTCTGATACAACCTGGTGTTGAACACCTCCAGGGAGGGAGCAGCCACAACCTCCTTGNGATGGATCCCTGCCCTCTAGCAAGTCGACTGTGCCACACAGCTTGGTGTCATCTGCAGACTTGCTGAGGGTGCACTGATTCCTCTGTCCATGTCACTGACAAAGATGTTAAACAGCACTGGTCCCAGCACTGACCCCTGAGGGATGCCACTTGGTACTGGTCTCCAGGTGGACATTGTGCCCTTGATCACCACTCTCTGTGTGCCACCATCCAGCCAATTCCTTATCCAGCAGTGCTCCACCCAACAAGTCCATGTTTTTCCAGCTTGGTGACCAGGATGTCATGTGGGACAGAGTCAAATGCTCAGGTCCAGGTCCAGGTAGATGACATCAGTTTCCCTTCCCTTGTCCACTGTCGCTGTGACTTCATCATGAAAAGCCACCAAATTTGTCAGGCAAGATCTGCCCTTGGTGAAGCCATTGCTGGTTACCACCAATCACCTCTGCTTTGCTTTCCATTTGCCCTAGCAGAGCCTTCAGGAGGATCTGTTCCATGATCTTGCCAGGCACAGAGGTGAGACTGAATGGTCTGTAGTTCCCAGGGTCATCCTTTTTTCCCTTCTTGAAGATGGGAGTTATGTTTGCCCTTCTCCAGTCAGCAGGATCTTCACCAGTCTGCCATGTGGGCAGTTGGACTACAGCTGGATAGAAGTCCTCCCTCCTCTTTTGGAATGTGCTGCCAACCAGACTGGGAAGGAGCAGCTTTGCCCTCGTTAGTTACCTGTGCCTGTTATGAATGTGGTGAATCTTTGTAGGTTGCCTGGTGTGTCTGACAACATAGTTACTAAGCATTGTGTTTGGTTCCGATGATATATCTTTGCAAAGAAGAGCAGAGTACCTCTCAGATTTGCAAAGAGAAAGACTTATAAGCCACTCTTTTTCTCTTAAAGCACTAATAGTCCACCATTTTTGTCAGCTGGTGATGAATTTATTTTTAAAAAGTAGTGGGACTCATTACTGCTGGCACCAGCCCCAATACCTGCCCAGCAGGAAATGTGTCAGAAATGTCAGTAGTTGCCATCACCACCCTAAACTGTTGGAGTACAGAGCTTACTAAATTCTGTCCTACTATTTGCAAAACAATTTCTTAATTACACTCCTTTAGCTCTCATTTTCTTTTCAGAGGGCACAGTTATGGTGACCTTCTCTTCTTGAGTGCCTGCTGTACAAACCTTGAGTCTTCATTCATATTTAGCTGAAAGGATTTTCATCCAGTACTGTGCAACAAATCAAAAAGCTGCAGCAACCTGCGGATATTTTATAGTCAATCTAGCAAGACTCTGCAGTTTTCATACTGAGTAGTAATATATGACCTGGACAAGACCTAGACAAGGGCTTGTGAGAAAGACCATGCAGCTTTAAAATGATTGCTTTGAACATAGGAAAGAAATATGGATAATCACTGTCATCCCCTGACCCAGGATAGTCTTCTGAGAGATAAGTATACAGCAGGAGACAAAGAACATCTGGGAGTTGGTAGGTTTTGCAGCTAGGTCATACCACTTGAAGCTGAGATTTAAGCTGATGTATGTATAAATAAAACTTTTGAGCACTGCCCTGAGTGGATGTGAGGTGGATGGCTGGTTCTCCCTCCTGGAACCAGGAATTTGAAGCATTGCCAGAAGAGAAGTGTCTGGAGACAGTGTCTACTTTTCAGGCTTCAAATAAGCAAAACAGCTTCAAAAAGCAAAGCCCTTAAAAATCAAAAGAAGTCTTTGCATGGCTCTGAGGTGGTACAAAATGCTGTATCCAGGAGAAATTAGCCTTCCAGTATCTGAAGGGGGCCTACAGGAAGGCTGGGGAGGGACTATTCATAAGGTCTTGCAATGACAGGACAAGGGCCAATGGGTTTAAACTGGCAGAGGGAAGATTTAGACTGGATGTTAGGAGGAAGTTCTTTGCAGTGAGGGTGGTGAGACACTGGAACAGGTTGCCCAGGGAGATTGGGGCTGCTCCCTCCCTGGAGGTGTTGAAGGCCAGGTTGGAGGAGGCCTTGAGTAACCTGTACTAGTGGGAGGTGTCCCTGCCTATGGCAAGGGGTTGGAACTAGATGATCCTTGAGGTCTCCTTCTAACCTTACCATTCTCTGATTCTATGATTCTATGTGTAACAGGTGGCTACTGACAGCCAAATCAAGCTGTGAGATACAGTATCACTGCCCTGCAGAGCTGTGTGTTCTGCATTTACATCCCCTTTCTTGCTAATGGATGAATGCAAAGTCTGTGCTGGGCCTAGAATTGGGGAATAAGGGAGAATATCTTCAGCAAGATACTAATCTATCTTCTACTGCTTAGTACTGTTACTCAGAAATAACTCAAAGACAGCTTAAAAAAGTGCATAGTCACCCCAGAAGGAACTTTTACAGGTGTCTGGATGAGAAACAGTGTGGCTGCCTTGCCAGTGGAGCATTACAAACTGCTTGGCTCCAGAAGGTGAGTAGAGAGATGGACTGAGATGTGGCGATTGCAGTACATACATTAGCAAAGTCAACTGCGTCTTAAGGGTTACCCTAAAATTGTGTTTCTGGAAGGTAGAGCCACCTAAGCCCAGCCTACTAGAAATATGGACACAGTGGATATGTGCCTCATTCTGCATGGCACTGCTTGAACTGTTGTTGCTGTATTTTAACATACTGAGGTGTGTGGTTGCTATGGCAAAGTGGCTTTTGTATTCGGAACAGCCCTAATATATATTTTTGCCATCAGAAGGCAACTTGGCTACAAAAGTAAGGCAAACTTGGATATACTCCAGTGCTTAATTTTTTAATTTTTTGGTTTTTTTAACCTGTCAAGGCAGTTTCACCACCTACTCAGCCTGCATATTTCAAAATCATGTTGCTGACCTTCTTTGGTTTCCTATGCCAATCCATTTGCCTCATTTTTTTTTTTTGACTCAAGACTGGGATCCAGCTGCTTCAAAGTTTGGTGTTGTGTGACTTAACTTGCAAGTACACGAGTCTTCTATTGGAACCAGCCCATGGTGATCACAGAGCAAATTACTTTTTCAGATGGCATCTGATTTCCCTGCATTTAGTTGGTATTCCTATATGCCCACAATACTGCAGGTGTTCTGTATAAAATTAGGTCATAAATAAAGCCTGGGAAACATCTCTTTAACAGTGATATCATAAAGTTCTCTGGTTATTGCTTCTCAGTGGTTTCAAAATCAAATTTGCTTTCTATATAAATAAAATGGTGTGAGATTTTTACCTAATTAGCAGGCCTCCCTTGAAATATGAAAGTCAAGCACTTTATTTCTAGCTTGGGGATTATTTCCTACTCTGAATGAATTGCATTACAGGCACAATAAAGCAACAACTGAGCTAGTTCAGAATGGAACTGGGGGAGTCAGTAGATGGCATGAGGAGGCCTGCACACAGCATGTTGATGAGACTTCACATATCCATCCCATTGGTTCCAGCTGGTGCAATGAGACAACTAACTGAGTAACCCTGTGAGGGAGACAGCCAGAAGATGATTAGCTGTGTATAGATGTATTACAGATCATCTGAGACAACTTGGCTGAACTGGGAAGAGCAGGCATGAATGCTATCAAAGACAACATCAGCATAAAAATTGAAAGAGTGCAACTATAATCTAGGAGGTGGCAGGTGGCCACCCAGGTGTGTTATAAGACCTTAGGGATCCCCTGCATGGCTACCTTGCTATTATGACACCAAATAATATTTCCATCTATGCCTGAAAAGGCAAAGACAACGTCTTCACTCCAGTAAAACCTTGGCATATACCTCCATAAGCTCAAAACTGGACTACTGTAATGCACCCTATCTGGAGTGACCTATTGAATTCACTTGGAAAGTGGAGTAAGCACAGAATACAACCTCTGCTTCACTGCTTCCTAACCTGTGTGTTATGCCAAGTACATATTACACATTCATTGAGATCTAGTGTAGCAAGAGATAGGCAGTGAACCTTTTATCAAGATCCATTTCAAGTTTTAGCCATTTTACTGGAGAGAATATCACCACTTAACTCTTCATCTTCTGAATTAACAGCCCTGGATTTGTTGATGTTACAGATACTAGTGGGAGGTGTCCCTGCCTATGGCAGGGGATTGGAACTAGATGATCCTTGAGGTCCCTTCCAACCTTACCATTCTATGATTCTATGGGCAGGACAGAGTCTTAACCTCTTGGAAAAGGACTTTGACCCATTGCCTCTGAATTTTACTGGTTGTATCAAAACATGTTTTATCTAAATGGACTAAAATCATAAGTGACTTGGGTTGTTGTCTTGGGTTGTCCTATTCTATAAAATGTTTATTATGCAGCCAGTCTGTGCTATACCTGCAAAAGTCATACTGAATTCTACTGGTAAAAATACTGAATGCTGCAAGGTCTGTTACTAGTATGAACAGAAAGATATGGTTACATAGAGGACCACAGCTGTGTGGAAACATACTGTTTTGATGGTGAATCCCTTGATTTGGATGTTTTAACTTCAAATCAGCCTCTGTCCCAAACCATCACAGCCTCTATCAATAGCTGTTTTGGGTTGCTAAATTTCAAATGCCTGATATTGTAATTTTAATTTCTTGCCCATGTCAGTGATTTTTCACTTTACCTAATTGACCTATATATTCAGAATTTAAAAAAAAAAAAAAAAAAATTAGCAGTCAAAACTCTTAGTTGTCTACCTAGGGAGAAAATTCTGTAGTATTTTCACAAGCTCCCCAAAATTTACTTTCCTTACATTGACCTATTATATGCTCTCTAATATAAATTAGCATATAAATTATATGCTCTCTAATAGAGAGATTTTGTCTCTGGACAAAATCTATTTTTTTCAAAATTGCCAGATATCTGTCCTTCTGAAATTTCGTTTGTCTAGAAAATCCTACACAATCCACACTAGAAGGATCATTGCTGCTTGCTTCCCATTTCACTGAATCTGTAGACCATGATCCCTGGATATAGCCTTTATCTACAGATGATTGTTTTGTGTCTGTTGTTTTTGTTGGTGGTGGTTGTTTGCTTGCTCATTTGTTTGGTCTTTTTATTTATTTCATTTTTTTTTAAAAGAAGAAATATGGGACAGAAAAAATATCACTGAAGTATGAGGGATCCAACAGAATACCTCACCACACCTATGTTATGTTATGTGACCTAGCCTGTTAGTTTTCTCTTCCATAAGTTAAGAGGATCAGGAACACTCCTGGCCCCACTGTAGATGGATTGTCTATACAGCTAAACTTTGAGTCCCAGGAACTTTTGGCATGGTGCAGCTCCTCAGACCAATTTTCTGGCATAGTTCAGGAATTTCTGTAGGCTACCATGCCAAACCAGTTTCCAGGAGGCCACCAAGCTTGGGAATATATGAGATTTAGCATCAAGTTCTAAGCTCATTATGTTTCTACAAGGCTTTTCTTGAGTCAGCAACTCTGTGATCCTATCTCAGACTATGCAAAGAGCCAACCTGTTGTTGATGCCCACACTGTCTAGCTGCAGCACCAGTGAGGCCAAACTGTGATTAGGAAAGCAACACAGCCACAGCCATACTACCTCTACAGGATTAAGTAAAGAACCAGTTGTATGCTATTGCTATTCACTACAAGCAGCACTCATCTTGCCTAAGTACTTGAAAAGTAAAACTTCAGGCAAGCCTACTTGTCTGGATTCTCAGTGTAGTAATTTCTAAAGGTCAGTTCAATGTGTCCTGAGAAAGTGCTTGTACTGGAAGGATGTGCTGACATCACAGTGAGCCCAGATGCCCAACTTGCTCTCCTCTTTATGTTTTAGGCTGCTGAAGCCACGTGAGTTCATCTGTAATTTACACATCAGACTGGGCACATCAGGACCAGGTCCTGGTGAATACAGATTTAGGTGCAGAACTGCCCACTAACAGAAAACCTCAACAGCATCACATATGTTGCTCTAAGAGAGACAAACACTGTTAAGCAAGTATGAATTGAAACTGAAACCTCAGTGATATTTGGAGAAGGAGGAATGGGGAAGAGGATGAACAAGGGGTGCAGCTACATTACGGGAGTCAGAGGTCCTTGAGATAACCCCAGTCATACTCTTTACAGGCTGGATGGCAGTGCCATGTCAATTGACCCAGTTATTCCTGTGGAGATGCAGGTCAAGAGGTGCAAAACGGTGCTAAAATATCTTTATTGCCTCTAGGACCCAAGCTGGCAGCTTCCCATGGTGCAGCACAGTGCTGGGTGGCAGAGGTACACCACCTCACACAGAGCTGGCTTCTGACTTTTTACTCTGTGTTACTGCAGAGCACAGAGCTGACCCATGACACATTTTTAATTGTAAAGTTCAAAAGTGGATAGAAAAGAGCAGCAATACCTCCTTGAGCAATCAGTAACCATTAAAGAATTTGCATTAAGGAGAGGCGAAAAAAAAAGAGAGAGCTGAAAGAGATGGCAGCTTGCCACTAGGTTACTTGTGGGCAGTAATAACAAGTAGATCCACAGGGATAAAAGTTGATGAAGTCTTGCTCTAGAAAGACTCAGATGAAAGCCTCAGGGGTGTGTCCTTTTTCTGCAGCCTGTAGCTTTTAGGTTGTGAGGGTTTGGGAGTTCCCCACCCCCCCACACTTTGTAAAATCACCCAGACTAGACTCAGCCAGCTGAAAGTTAAGGACTGAAGCTCTATTTACAGCTTAGCACAATATACAAGCAGAGATATACACAATAGACAGGAATAGTTACAGAAATATACAAGTTAAAGGTAATACAGAAACACAACACCCCTCCCAGAAATCAGAGTCCCCAGGAGGGGCTTCCAACCACCCTTCCACCTTCTCCCCACCCCTCTACCTTATCCCAGGGTTTGGCTTACATGCAAGGTGAGTTTGGAGGATGGGCCAGGGGGGTTAGAAGGAAAGTGGTTAGTTAGGTTATTCAGCAGAGAGGAGAAGGCAAAAAGCTAGAGAGACTGAGACTCTCCAAGCCTGAGTGTGTCTTATCTATGTTTGTGTTCTTATACATCTCAGCAAGCCTATGAGTGAAGTAGACATCACTACTGTTTTCCTTCCACAGCCTATAATATAATTTTCTCCATTAAAATATTCCAATTAGCCTCAAACCAGCACATAGGCATATTTTCATTCCAATAAGGTGTCATGGAAATGGACTGGAGATTAGCCAATCTCATTCCTTCTTCCCAGCACTCCCTGCTTTACAGTGCAATGAAATGTGTAAACTCACAAAGCAGACAACTCTCCCATTTCTTGTTTTTGCTCCCTGGGAGTTATAAGCTTCCTGATGAGCTGGTGGCCACAGGTTCACTGCTTCCCAGAGGGCAGCTCCCTCAGCCACCACTTGGGAACAGGCACACTTGGGAAGGATGATGCCTCTTTTGCCTACAGAAACCAGGCTCATCCCAGTGTGCTGTGACAAAAGCTTTAATGAGTAGCTATGAATCCTGGAATTTGAGATTGAAACCCACAATGAGATGATGCCCAGCTTTGGCCTTAAGTGATATCTATGGCTAGGGCTGTTCATGATGCAAAGAGTTTATCACTGTCAAAAGAGAGAAAGCAGGCTCTGTCCATTTTAAACAGTTAATTGTAGAGGTTGTTCTCTGCTGAATGGAGGCACAGACATGGGTTATTAAAAGTTTTCTTTTCTGGGTGCTCAAAACCTCTCTGCTTAGGCTGCAAAGTTTTCAGTCTCCATGTCCAAACAACTCTGCTGTATGTGTATGTTCTACACCTGTATGATACAAATAAATCTCCACTTCCATTACATGGAAACATTCAGAGGCAGACATCCCAGATGCTCCAAATGCTTTTGGTTTAACATAGCCTCTTGTACAAAAATAATGCTCCAGCATTGCCATTGTGCATCACAAATGAAGAGCTTCTATTAATCCTACACAAGAAACCTCCCAGACCACATAATTTGGTTTTTATTAACATAGGCTGACATCAATTTAGTTTTGTAGGAGGGGACACACTAAATACATGTTTTCTTTGGAAAAAAAAAGTCCAGGAAATAGTAGGTTTTTTGACCTGCAGTGAATGCTGTTTGCCCACCCTAGTTCACTTTTTGTTCAGTTCAAGTATCATTTAATGAGAAAACCCCTCAGTTTTCATTAGTAGTAGTCCTTTCACCTGGACACATCACTTTATACCATCTCTATAATAACAAGCAGGAAATCCAGATAAAGTCCTACTAACAAGGTACCACTAGCATTACATTTCTGGCATTCCATGACAGGTGGCATAGAAAAGAAATGTGTTTAAAAGACAATCTGCACCAGTTTCCTTTTGCACAAATAAGTTAAGGTCCATAAATGAGAAACTATGTGAGTTTTATTTTAACCAAACTCATAACCCGTGAATAAATTACTGCCTTGTAACAGTGTAAAAAATCTAATTCTGTGTCAATCTGCTGCTCATACACAGAGAGCCCCCCCAATAAAGCTGAAGGCTGCTCACAGAAATGCAGAACTGCAGCTGAGCATCCCTGTGCTTCAGAGAAACAGTAATAAGAAAAGGTTGCTGAATTTCTTGAGGTGTGTGGTGAATAACAGCACACAGTGGTTCTTTTCTTGGGGGAACATGACAGAAATCAGACTTACCTTGCCCCAGCAGAGAGATAATTGCTATAATTCATAAGAGAGGCTTATTTCCATTTTTCATTACTGGAGCAAAACTCTATAAACTGTGTGGAAGGGAATGGGAGCTTTTATTTCCTGAGGCTGCGTGTGTAATCATTTTAATTCAAGCAACCAATTGAGCCAACCTATACTGGTCATTACATTTCTTGTCTTCCTGTCATTTTGTAGTTTGATTTCTTTATCAACTTGCTCCTAGTTTTACATGCTCTTTCAATTTCACTGTCTGGAGACATACAGCAAGCAGACTCATTGGCAACAATCAGTTAGCACAGTTTCTACAGGTTCCTTTTAGAATAGCCTAGCCAACATCTAACATTGATCCTGCATCATTTATGTTTCAGCTTTGCAAAGAGAATACATTCACACTGGGAATGACTTTAAGCTATGTCCTATTTGAAGATAAGCCTATTTATTTTCCCCATGCCCTTGCCACATTTGCTGATCAAATCATGTTTTGTTTCTTACAGATGCTATGCCTGTCTTATTTTATTCTACAGTACAGCTGCTCCTGAAGCCGAATTTATAACTCAGCTATTGTATGCGTAGCTACAGCCTGCGATGGGAAAAGCAAAGGGTCAGAACTCCACTACAGGTTCAAGAGGAAAGCAAAGTTATGTCAAAAAGAGTTACACAAAGGAAAAATAATAAAGGAGACCACAGGTTACATCATTAAACTCCAGGAGAACTTTACCATTGAGACTGTAAGTTCCTTAAGATCCGTCTAAAACTATGCAAGCAGACGAGCTGAAAGATGCTATTCAAACAGCAGAAATCATAGAATCATAGAATGGTAAGGTTGGAAGGGACCTCAAAGATCATCTAGTTACAACCTCCTCCCNAGCAGAGTAAAGGGGGAGAGTAAAATGGAGAAGGATTGCGAAACATCACAGCAATCCATCTGCAAGTTTGTATCTAACTGGGAGCAACATTCTCCAGGACTCTTGACTGGATTATGGGGACCTACAGATGTGTTTCAGCTTCTGCAGTGCTGTGAGGCAAAGAAAGGAGATGAGATATTCGGGCACACTTTTTAAATCTGAAATTAGGAATGGAGTTCAGAGCTACTCCAAAAGTGGAGTACTTTGTCTTTCCGAACCTTCGAAGTCTGTAACATGCATGTGAAGTTGTGCTTCAGCCTGAGATGACAGATTGTCAGCTTATTAAACTTCATTTATTTGCTTATTTCTATTTCTAGTGCTTACCAAAAGCAGCCTAAAAAGAAACATACAATAATTACCTGCCTTACTCGTATCTCCTGCCTGCTTTTCAAAGGAAATATAATTCAATAGCCAAGGGTTGGGATGGTCTGGATCTGCATAAATTACTGACTCAAGTTCTTGGTGCAAAAGCTCTCTGCTTGTCCAGTTCTTAGGTTAATAGACTCTTCACCTTGCCAGGAACCCTAAAAAGGATTGTGCCCGTAAAAATAAGTAAGTAAGAAAAAAGTTCTGTGATTTTTTTCAACACACAAAATGTTTGGATTCAATCAGCTGTGGGAGAAAAGATAGAGTCATTTTTTATCTGACCCATCCTCCTTTTATGATGACATGGTTCTTGGGTTCAATTATTTTCAGAACATATACCTTTCCTCACATTATCTCACAGATGGCTTCCAGCCCTTTAAGAAATGTACTATGCAAGCCAAATCTCTAAGATTGTTTACACTTTCTTTCAAGGTGGTTTTAGCAATTTTCTCTCATTTTATTTTCCTACTTAGGAAAAGTTGGCAAAATATCAAAAGAAAAATGTGCAGATGAGTGCTCTTCATGGAAGCTAGATGGATGCTTAGTACCTTCTCAAGCCAGGCTAACCTTGGGCGTTCTGATTAGCTTGTTGAAATTCAAATGCCTTTGATGCCCGTGGATCCTTTCAGGATTAGTACCTCTTCTGATAAAAAGCAAAGTTAGCTCAAGCTGTCTTGTGTGATGCACCCCAAAGGCTAAAAGCTGGTGACTCTGTTAGTATAAAGCACCTCTTGGTTTTCTCCCTATATTCATAATAAATGTGCTCCCCAAGGCTTGTGATTTTGACCTTCCTACTCTGAATGTGCAGTGCAGAGTAGCAGCTTACTCCCATGGTGGCAGCTGGCGTGGCATGCTCCCATTCAGAGCTGTAGGATATCTTTGCCAGGTTGCAGCACTGCTATCCCTTTTCATGTAGGCCAGTAGGCACAGGGCNCCTCCTGCCCAGACGGAAGCCCTGGAGATAACACAGATCATCCAGAGAGCCAGGACCAGGTCAGAGATCGTCTGCCTCCTTTCTCCAGCACCCAGAAGCCTGGGGAAACTCCAAAGCCTCTAACAGCTACCGACAGCAACCCCACCACGAGCTTTGGGTACTGTCAGATAATATTTTTGTGAGTAAATACTTAAAGCCTCTTGTAATCATTAATTGCCTTCTGCCATAAGTAGAAAGGAGCTCCTTGAGTCCATCTAGCGAGCAAGTGGAGTATTGACCACGAGTGGTTCACTAACCACAAAGCCTTCTCTGCCAGTTCAATTGAGTTCAATTAATGTGTATATTTACTAGTTATTCCTAGATCCTGTTATAACCTGTATATGAAGTTTCCATGACTGATGCAAAGAACTTATTATTATTAAATTGGTGATTGGGGTGACAGGAGTTCTGAATATTTAATATTAATAAACAATATTAATATTTTTAAAAAGATAATCTCACAGTAATTAATTACTCCTCCATTACAGGCACAACCTTGCACTGGCCATATTGTCATGACCTTTCACATCTGGAGCCTAAAGGTAAATGAAAAATTTAAAGAAAAAGAATGAAAACTTTACTGTTAGCCCTCTCTGGCTTCTGGGATAGAAGACAAGATTTAGACTGGATGTTAGAAGGAAGTTCTTTACAGTGAGGGTGGTGAAGCACTGGCACAGGTTGCCCAGGGAGGTTGTAGCTGCTCCCTCCCTGGAGGTGTTGAAGGCCAGGTTGGACGAGGCCTTGAGTGACCTGTACTAGTGGGAGGTGTCCCTGCCCATGGCAGGGGGGTGGAACTAGATGATCCTTGAGGTCCCTTCCAATCTTACCATCCTATGATTCTATAAGAGCACGCTTTGTGTTCCTAAGCAAAGGCCTCAAGAGCTTTGATGTTCCCTAAATCTACATGTAAGCACACAGCCAGTTCCCAGAACTGAAATTTCTGACCACCTCAAAATTCACTGCATACTCGTAACATGAGGAAAACTGAAAAGTTTTCCATACTGTTCTCCTCCTCCCTGTGCTCCAGGTCACCCTTGGTGGAAAATGCAGCACCTTTCTCTGCATCAGTTTTTTGATGGCTGCTGTGCTGGTTTGAG